>CBVK0101355086.1:0-12548 GCA_900067695.1 Picea abies | reverse complement strand
TTCAAATATCCAATTACAAATTGCCATGATTTTTTGGGATTGCAGGCATTGTGCATTAATACTCAAAAAAAAAAAATCTGACTCCAATCAAACTTGGAAAACAAAAGCGGCCTGCAGAGTCATATATTATACCTGACTTCTTATCGAGCATCACCTCCCAGATTTGGCCATTCTCGGTTGTCTTGAAGTGATCCCTCGCAAACAGTATCTGAAAATCGTCATTGAAGACCTGATTGGTGGTATTGAGCTCTGATTGAGCAGTCGCCACAGTGAAGATCGTAAAAGCCCATAGGATTGAGATCATTCGACCCATCTTCGCCATTATAGAAGGAATAATGAATCCCTTCCCTTCAGCAGACCTTTTGTGGATTTGGGCACGAATCAGTGGCCAGCTAATAGTGAACGGAGGAAGTGTAAATACGACCCGGGCGGCGGGGCATCCTCAACAAACAGTACAGTGGGCATGGCATGGGATGGCATCCCCACCATTCAAACCTAAAAGCATGGCTGACCGTCTTTGTATTTATATATATCTTTTCAAAGTGAATCACGCGATTCCATTCTGGCAGGACTTTTCCGGTTTTTCCGGCCTCGATCTACTCCAACTATTGGTTGCCTCCGAAATATAAAACAAAGTTTGCCAACTGGATAAACAGTGTTGGCAACTCAGCACTTCATTTTTATTCGTTCAATTATTGGAGTAGACTTCGAGGAAGTTATAATTACTTGATTGTTGACAAGGGACCTACTGATGGTGGAACCCTTTAGTATTCTCAAAATTGTAATAGGTGAATCATGTAACAAAAGGAATCCGATAGACTGCTTTAAACACTTTAGCCCTTTTCTTGTTTAGCTTTAGCCATTTTTTTCTTGTTTAGTTTGATGATGAGTTTTTTCAAATTCTTCATTGTTTTTTTCATTGAAATTTCGAGAGTTAGATGTTAAGATACTTATATAGCTATATTGATGAGTTTTTTTAAATTCTCTTTATTGTTTTTTTAGTTGAAATTTCAAGAGTTAGTTGTTAAGATATTTATATAGCTATTTCTATTATCTTTGAAATTTGTTGAAATTTTATGATTAACTTCTTTTAAATAAAAATTCAGAAAATTTCAAAAGTTAGTTGTTAAGATATTTATATAGCTATTTCTATTATCTTTGAAATTTGTTAAAATTTTATGATTAACTTCTTTTAAATAAAAATTCAGAAATGAATTTATTATCGAAGATTTATATATGATGGAAAGATAAATTTGTAAAAGTAAATATTATAAAAATTGTGTATGGAAAAATATTTTTTAGAATTTTGTTTTTATTAATATTTAAATTTATTAAAAATTATAATTAAATAATTAATAATAACTTAAATTTTAATTTTCGATAAATAACTAAACTTCAATTTCCAATAAATAATAGATTAAATTCCAATTTCCAAAAATGATTTGGTACCATTTCAATTAAATTACTATAATAAATCATAATTTTTTCTACCAAATAATTTTAAAATGAAAATTGATTTCACCTAATTTCTATCCAGCCTATGGGTTAAAATATTATAGGACTCTAATTCTATCTCATACGGTTGATGGCAAATTGCAAGAATGCCCAATGATAAGATTGTAAACATCATGATTTTGGGATAAGAGAAATAAGGTGTTTGGAATGTTATGGGTGAAGAGAAGTAAGGTGTTTGAAGTGTTATTGGATTAAAAGAAATAAGATATTTTTATAATTTAAGATAAAAATATTTTTATTAAAAGAAATAAGATATTTTTATAATTTAAGATAAAAATATTTTTGTTAAGTCATTGAATAATATTAATAAAAATTAATGTTTAATTTAATTTATTTATTTTAATATTAATAACAATTAAAAGAAATGTTTGGAATGTTATTGTATTAAAAGAAATAAGATATTTTTATAATTTAAGATAAAAATATTTTTGTTAAGTCATTGAATAATATTAATAAAAATTAATGTTTAATTTTATTTATTTATTTTAATATTAATAACAATTTTAAAATTTTAAATTAAAGTTTAAATTTATTTAATTTTAAATTTTGTGATTTTTTAAAAATTGATGAGAATATTGTTTATAATATAATGAGAAAGAGAGTTGAATATAACTAGTCTCTATTTCAAGGAAGAGAAGGATAGAAAAATACTTATTATTCCAAGAGTTAGTTGTCAAGATACTTACACCTAAATAAATTATTCCAAAAATTAGTTGTCAAGATACTTACAGAGGTGTTCCTGCTATCTTTCAAAACTAAGATTTGTATATGGCAAAAAGATAAATTTATAAAAATTAATATTATGAAAATTGTATATGAAAAAATATTTTTTTTTAGTTTTGTTTTATTAATATTTAAATTTATTATAACTAAATAATTAATAATAAATTAAATTTTAATTTTCAGTAAGTAACTAACTGAACTCCAATTTCCAATCAATTTCCTAATTTCCACTAAAAATTATTTGAACCATTTCAATTAAATTACGATAATGAATCATAAAAAAAAATTACCAAATAATTTTAAAATGAAAATTGATTTCACCTAATTTCTATCCAACCTAGGGGTTAAAATATTATAAGACTCCAATATTATAGGACTCCAATTTTATCTCATACGGTTGATGGCAAATGGTAAGAATGCCCAATGATAAGATTGTAAACATCATGACTTTTGGATAATAGAAATAAGGTGTTTGGAATGTTATGGCTGAAGAGAAGTAAGGTGTTTGAAGTGTTATTGGATGAAAAGAAATAAGTTATTTTTATAATTTAAGATAAAAATATATTTGTTAAGTTAAATTAGTTAAATAATATTAATGAAAATTAATGTTTAATTTTTTATTTATTTCAATATTAATAAAAATCTCAAACTTTTAAATTTTTTATGTTATGATTTTTTTAAAATTGATGAGAACATTTTATGTACTATAATGAAAAAAGAAGGTGAATATAAGTAGCCTCTATCCCGAGGAAGAAAAGGATATGACTAAACTCTTCCATATCAAGATCCAAGTCAAGAAAACAAATTGCTCTATTTGATTTTGGTTCATACCAACCTCATAGTAAAGGATGCATTGAGTAAGATTGGATTGGAAGTCCATGACCATCCTTTCCCATACTCACTAGGATGGGTAAATAAGGATGTAAAGCTTAGATTCACTAAAAGATCATATTTACCATAAATGCAAGCCACATTAATGAGGTGGAGGTAGATGTGGTGCCATTTGATGTGTGTGGTGTAGTGTTTGGAAGCCCCACATGTACATGAGGGATGCAATCTTCATGAGGAGAGAAAACCAACACCACTTGGCTAAGATTGGAAAATCCTTCACCTTTAATGTGCAAAAATATAAATTCAATATCTCTCTAGTAACTTTCAACCAAGCCAAGAAATTGATTAGCTCAAATAGAAGTTTGTATTTCTTTTCTTGACACAAAATCAACAAGGAAGTGAATCGGTAAAAGTAAAGGATTCTCTAGAATCAACAAGGAGGTGAGATGTGCTAAATATCAAAAACACCAATTGGAGGAGATTTTGCAGCATACAAAGAAGTATTGAAAGAGCCTAAAAGGTTACCACCTAAGAGGGAATTGGAGCATGGGATACAATTATTGTTTGACTCTCCATTACGAAACATAGAACTATATAGATAGACCATACTAGAAATGAATGAAGTGAAGAAATAGTTGTAGCAACTATTGGAGCACAGAGGAATTCCACAAAGTGCCTCACCTTGTGGGTCACCTATCATTATAGTTCCCAAGAAACATGGGACTTGGAAAATGTGTATGACTACAAAGATTTGAATAAGATCATCCTAAAGAATCGATACCTTCTTCAAAAGACCAATGGCTTACTTGATTGCTTGCAACATGTCAAGTACTTCACCAAACTAGATCTCAAATCAGGATACCACCAATGATGAGTCAAATAAAAAGAAAGGCTTATATGAATGGTTGGTAATGATTTTTTGTTTATGTAATGCAATGGCTATTTATGTACTTGATTTTATTTTTTATTTTTACTAGGGGAATTGGCAACTCGCAGTTCTCGTACTCGCGTGACACGGGGTCGATACCCGTCCACTACCACTATAACCCTAGGTGCACCACACAGCCCGCAAGCATGGAGCACAAGTAAATCGGGGTGAGAATCGAACTTGAGACCTCATTTACATATTTCCTTCCATTTACACAGCACTTGCCAATCGGTCTACACCCCTGTGGGCTTATGTACTTGATGATTAATGATATATTATTCCCCTTTCTAGATTCATTTGTAATTGTAGTGTACTTGGATGATATATTGATTTTTAGCTCTACACAGGAAGAACATACCTCACTATTATTAGAGACTACAAGAAAGAATCAGTGGTTGGAAAACCTTAAGAAATGTGAGTTTTCCCAATAATCTATGGTGCACGATTGTTGGAGGGGAACTCGAGATTGATCCTATGAAAATGGAAGCCATCATCAAGTGGCTAACTTCTACCAATGTCACTAAAGTTAGGAGCTTGTTGGGAGCAACACAGTACCTTCAAAGGTTTATATCATATTTTTCAATTGTAGATGCACCACTCCATGCCATAAGAGCTAGTAACAAGAGTTACTAGTGGGGAAAGAATTAGTACAAGGGTTTTGGGGATAAACTAGAAGACTATTCAAGCACTAGTTCTCGCATTTCCTAATTTCAAGATGCCCTTAGAAGTGGAGATGGATGTAAGTGGATATGTTATGGGAGTAGTCTTGATGCAACATGGTAAGCCAATATGCTATCATTCAAAATTGTTTCATGAAAAAATCCTATAGTACTTCACATATGACAAGGAACTCTATGCTCTAGTGCAAGCAGTTGAGAAATGAAATTAGCACCATTAGATGGGAAAGGATACCATTGTCCACATTGACCACCAACCATCGCAATATTTGTAGGCCTAGAGTAAGCTTCAACAAGAAAAAGGCTATGAGTGGATGTGATTTGTGTAGAAATTTTATCTTATCATCAAGTATAAGAAGAGAAATGCTAAAAAATTGGTAGACATGCTTTCAAATCCACCCACATCCATGTTCACAACTTTGAGCACTCTTATAAACATGGAGCCTTTTACCCATAATGCATACAAAGAGGAATGCAAAAAAGATGAGGAATTCAAGGGGACATGTAAACAATTACAAGACCATGCTTTTGAAGAAGAATGTCATAGAAAGGTTGACCATAATCCCTATGATGGGTTTCTCTACAAGATGGATAAGTTCCATGTGCCTAAAGGAGAAAGATTGCAACTTACAAGAGAGCCTAACACCTCCAAAGTTATAGGTAATTTTGGTTTGGGAAAACAATAGCCAACTTCTAGAGGTATGTGTAATGACCTAGAATGCAAGAAGATGTAGCTCAATTTATTTGAGGAAGCATAATTCATTGTACTAGCAAGCTTGATGATAAGAAGTTGGGTCTATATTGTTGCTTTCCTATATCTACTAACCATAGGAGAGCATATCCATGGATTTTTTGGGTGGTTTGCTAAGAACTGTGAGGGGAGATGATTATTTGTTTGTGGTAGTGGGCATATTTAGTAAGATGTGTATGCACATTCCTTGCAAAAATACTATTAGGAGACAATAAGAAGCAATTATGCTCTTTGAAAGGGGTATGGGTGCCCTTTGGGATACCAAGGAGCATTGTTTTAGACATAGGCACCAAATTTCTCAATGCCTTTTGGACTACACTTTGGGAGAAGATGGACACTGAGTTGAAGAGAGATACAACTTTCCATCCACAAACCAATGGGTAGACAAGTGAAAATACATTGTTTAAATGTTTGAGGGTTTACAATTAAAAGAATCCAAGAACCTAGGATGAGAATTTGATCTGTATCTAGCACTCTTATAACATAACAATCCATACTTTCACCAAAAAGTCCCATTTTGAAACTTGCTTTGGATACTTTCATATAGGAGAGAAGGAAGACACCATAGGAGAAACTTGAATGTTGAAAAACTCGATGACAAGATTAAGTAGATCAATTTGCATGTACAAGAGACGCTAAAGAAGTTACATGAAAAGTACAATGTCGTTGGGCATGACCAACATTGAATTGAGAAGACCTTCAAAGTAGGAGATTGAGTTTGGTTGCACTTGAACAAAGAAAGGTTGTAACACCGAAGTAAGAAGATTAATATTATGTGGTATGGTCCTTTCAAAGTGTTGAAACGTGTAGGTGATAATGTTTACAACGTCAATCTATCTCCATACATGTGCATTTATTGAATAGTGAATGTGGAAAATATGAAACTCAATGAGCCTTCCATGATAAATTTGGAAAATGAGGGCAAGTTGCACCTACCAGAGAGGACTTAGCAACAAAAGCTTGGGCAGAGTTCACAAAGAATGCAATTTTTTAGAAGAATTCTAGAACAACTAGACAAGGGAAACAATAATTCCAGGAAGATGGGTTACAGGGACAACTTCCACACCAGGCCAAGGGGTATTCTAGGGAGAAGTTTGAGGAAATATTTTCTCTTCTCCTTTAGTAAGAACTTTTGGGGACCAAAATCCTCCCAAAATGGGGAGGTATGACGTGACATGGACCAATATATAATTTTTCATGTGTTTTGGTACTTTTTGAGTGAAAAAATTGGAGCAATGGACTTGTAGAACCCATTTGAGGGGAAGTTCCTATTTTGGTGATTTGGGCTATTGAAACTTCCAGAACTTGTTTTTGGCATTAAAGACCATTTTTGGGATCAAAAGTTTATGAATAAAGTGCCAACATTGATATGTTGTTCTGCTCGTTGAGAGCTTTCCTATAATCCAAAGATCACCTTAATTAAAGTTAGAATGAGGAAGTTATGCCTCCGAGAAGTTTACCTGTGCTTTGACCACCATAGTATTGAGTGGATGCCGCATCATCTCCCATTACTCACACATGTGGAGCTAGTCACATATGGACTTTTAAGAAGACTTTGGAGGATCCAAAACCCTAACCTTAATTGGGAGTTGAGAAATGCAAAAACTTCATCCCTAACCATAGACGACTATCAAGACACGTTAAACACTAAGCTTCAATAAAATAAAGAGGTTCCATTGCTATCATATTGATTCATTATACCGTAGATGATCATAGCAAAGGAACATGATATTGTGAGTAGAACAAATGAAGTAGAAGATCATGCAACAATGATTTAGGACATGGTATCTATTGCAACTCCATAGTGAGTTCTTTTTTTTGTATTTACATTTTATATTGTTATATTTACATTTTATATCTAAGATAAAAAGAGTAAAACATACTCCTCAGCTTTAGTTGAATTTTCTTGCATCAAATTACTTAAAATACATTTTTTTTTTGTTTATCATATAAATGATGTGATCATTTTATTGTTATAATTTTATATTTTTTTATAGTCTCAATTTAATTCACTATTCTAAATGTTATACTTATAATATCAAATTCAAGCACTGATCCTCTTAAAATAGAGGAAAACACTCCTTGTTGAGATGAAGGAAATTAGAAGGAGCTTCCCCAATAAATAATTAAATTTAAGAAGTGATGACAAAGGCTTTGGGTCTTAATTGCGATGGGTTTCACCTTATTAATTTCAATAACAACGCATTTTCTTGAATTTTCTTAATAAATAAGAACGCATTAATGAATAAAGCATTTAGATGGTTATAGTTTTATTTGGTTTTTTAAGATTTAAAATTTATAGTGTTTTTTTTTTTTTTTTTTTTTTTTTTTTTTTTTTTTTTTTTTTTTTTTTTTTTTTAAATGATTAATTGTTTTTTACTATAAATGATTAAAATTGGTAAATAACTCGTATCAACTGTTAAAACTATATCTTTAAAATTTTTATTAATTTCTGTTCTAAAGCTTTTGCGATCATTGTTTTGATTAGAATTTTTTTTCGGATTTATCACATAGGTTTTTTGATTTTCGACGTTTCAGACCAAACTAGTGTGGTCCATCATCAGGAAAACGTTTTGTGAGAAATGAAGGAAAAAAGATATAACAGGTGTATAAATACTTGAAAATTTGTTATAAGGAGCCGACTTATTAAAAATGAAAAATGAAACCACGAATTATAAAACTTAAGAAATTATATTTGTTTGTTTAATAATTATTTATATGTTTGTTTAATAATTGTTTATTTGTTGGTTTATTAATTTTTATTTAATAAGATCCGACTGGAATTTTTTTTATTTTTTTATTTTTAATAAATTAATATCTAGAATTATTCATATTGGCTAGGGTAGGGATCCAATTTTGACTAATTTTCCATCTATTCATATTGGCTAGGGTAGGGATCCAATTTTGACTAATTTTCCATCCATCATCTCTGTTTAGATTCTTAGGTTGTTTTTCAATTTCGATTGCTTCTTTGAATTTTCTATTGTGATAGTGATCTATCTTGGCAAGAATTTTGGCCTCTTCAATACACATGTGATGTTTAGTTTTGTTTGAATGTTCTGCGAGAGTTGAAGGACGAGTGCGATTGTGTTTGATGTCAGCGACATGTTCTTGAATCCTAATTCTAAAGGAACGACCTGTTTCTCCTATGTATTGTTTACCACACGAGCACGGGATCATATAGACACCTTTTTGTTCGATGGGATCAACATAGTCTTTGACTAACCTAAGGGAATTCCTAATAGTGTTTAAGGGTTTAATAAATCGATTCAAAGTACATAAAGGATAATGAGCGACTTGTCACCCATATTTTTAGTGTTAAATATTTAAGTTGTCACTGTTTTTGTTATATTTTTAATAAAAATAATAATTTTAATTAATGTATTAAAAATAGTGTATCTAATTTTTAATTTTTATGTGGTTGTAAATTTTTTAACATGTTAAAAGAATAAAATTTTTAGCCAAGATCTTCTTGTTTGTGGGACAAGGGATCCTCAGTCTAGCGATTTGACTGGTAAAGTCTATAAAGGTATACATACCCTACCCTCTCTGGATTTGAACTTGTGACTTCTTAAGAGGAAACACATGTTCTTAAACATTAGCACATTCAACATGAAATCTGGTTAAAATAACGAGAAGGGAAATTGACATGTTTAGCATAAAATCTAGTAAGAATCATTTTGAATCGATGGAATTGTAAAAATCAAATGTTAACATTGCATAGATAATTGGGTTGCATTAGGGCTATTCAAGGGCGTTGAATCCATTTTTTCCATAAAAACAACAATTTCATCAAATCCAAAATTGCAAGTTTGACAAAGATTGTGTAACCTGATTTAGGTGATGGAAAATTGTGAAAGTTCAAATTCATAAAATGTTTAGCCTTCTTCAAGAAAATAGTTCAAGATTTATTAAAATATAGATAAAAATCTTAGTTGTGTATTTTTTAAGGAATAAAATTTTATTTTTCAATGTTTTACATAATAATATAAAAATATAAAAATAGGTACACACATAAGTGGATCAAAGCCCACCCTAGTGTCCTTCAATTTAAAGTCAGTTCCCACTAGCAAATTCAGTTAAGGTGCGGGTTTGGTTTGCTATGCGACCCAAGTTCAATACCCTTACAGTGTGTTTAGTCCAGAGGAGACACCCAAAAATCCAACCATGTTAAGGGTTGGTGCGATCACCAAGTGATTTTGACGGCTTAGATACCCCTGGGTTATGGTTTCTTAATTAATGATTGAAATGTTGTCCCCGCAAGTGATGGGCGTTTTTAACAAACAAAAAAATAATATAAAAATAGAAATAGAAATATTAGAAAAAAACAAGAATTGTAATTGTAAGGGTTTATGCTCTTGGAAGTTGAAACTTTGTGCAAAAAAAACTATCTGGGATGCTTTACATTGATTATGCACTCTTGTAAAAAAAAAATTCCCACTAATTGTATTACTCAATTTTAACCTTTAGCATATCATATGTTAAATCATGTATTATTTGTATGATGTTGTAGTTTACCTAGAGAGGATGATATGGGGTACCTAGGGAGGTAACCAAGGGGGTCGATGTTCGATAGGTGGCCACATAGTGTGAAAGTAATAATTGTAAGAATGCTTACTAGAAGGTTCCTTCACTAGAGGTTACATAGAAATATATAAAGAAGTAGAATCAATGTAATGGGTTGCATTGTGAAGCATATTGTAATTATAACAAGCATTGTTTCCCAAGTATTATATAAGGATAAAAAAAATCTTTCCCTATCCACTCCCTTCCCTGTTGCACATGTCATGAATCTTTCTAACAAAAAAAACAATCAAGTAAAAAAAAATCATCTAAATCAAACTTCAAGAAGTGAAGTTTTTGTTTATTTAAAATCAATTGTTTAGGGTTTTTCTGGTGACAGCCGTGTGGTTTGTAGATCAGGGATCTTTTGACAGAGTGCCCAAACTTCAGTGAAACCAAAGCCAATAGTTGCAGAGTGGTTGTGACATTTCATAATTGGGGTCATAATAGCTTATCAAAGAAGTATTTCCCAAGTTATGATCATTTTACAGTAGTCGCCTCAAACCCTAGCTGCATAAAAGATCTCCATTGAAAAGTGAGTTATTTCTATAAATCCTAGTTATATTTTTTGGTTATAAAAAGAAAGATGTATTTTATAGAAAAATATGATGGTTGTACTATTGAAAAACACATGAAAGAAAAGAAGTCAATATGGGAAAATGAGTGGAAATTTTATGTAAGTTTTAAAGACGATGATGCCCTATATTGGAGGTTGCTTAATCGTGACATGCATATGGCACTTCAGATGAAGCCTTTGAACAAGTACTTTTAGACATGTGGTATCATGTTGGGTGGAAAGATAAAGAGAGAACCAAGGGTTTATTTTTATGCACAACCTTCCTAATATGGGTTCATGGATGTATTCAACAAGAGAAGGTCCATGTTTCTATTAACCCTAGTTGCAAACATAATTTCATTGATATTAACTTGGCTAAAAGATTGGAAGTTCCCACAAAGCATATTCAAAACACACATGTTGAGGGTGGGACTCTTCAAATTTTTAAATATTTGAAGTTTACCATGGATAAATATGAGTTGCATTCAAATTTTCATGCTATAAATAGGGATGATGTGGAAATTATTTTAGGATATCCTCAGATGGACTCTGTTAGTACAATTAATATTAATGTGCCAAAGAATTTTTTGAAGCTTTGGTATAAGAAAAAAAATTACTTTGAAGGATATTTCTCTTACTAAACAAGAATGGCACAAGGGGAAACTTGAAGAAGTCCTTGCAAGAGAATTAGATGCAAAGTCCCAAGTTGAATCATAAAAGGAGGCTACTTAAGCATGTGGAGAAAAGCCTCGGGAGGGGCATCAAATAGAACAAAAAGATAAGGAGCTAAATGACTCAAAGGAACACCATGTCGAAGAGTCCAAGCAAGAAGAACCGAGAGATAAGGTTGATGTATATCGACACTCACACTATCTAGAGAAACAACAGTGATCAAGCCAAGGGCGTGAGCATCAACGAACTTATTATGGATCAACATGAAACCAGAAAGGTGTTAGAAAAATAGGACCATGGAGAAATAAAATAAAACAAATGCGGAAACAAAACACAGAAGATACACAATACAATAGAGACACAGATTTACGTGGTTCGCCCAGTGTGGGCTACGTCCACCAGAGAAATTGCCAGGCCCTTCCTTTATTATTATCTATCATATGTAGGGATATAACCTAGAAAAAACTCGTTGTAACTTCCTCTTCTTTCTCTCACAGTCTCTCGTCTCAGAATACAATATTCCCAAATCATACAAAGCTGCAATACATTTCCCTCACAAAAGAGGGTTGCCTTCTAGGGAAAAAAACCCTAACATAACTTTTACCGCCAGATCTGCGACCTTATAATGAATGGTCCAGATTTACAATGAAATTACAATATACATTTACAAGGCATTTTTTCCTTCGGGGGCTTTGCCCCCAGACCCCCATCGGACCCCCCAGTAGGGGGGATAGCCTCCTCGGACCCCGCAGAGGGGGTAACCCCCCTCTGCACTGCCCCACATGGAAGAGTGTACATACTTCTAGGGTGTTAAGTCTTCATGGGTTATAAACACGGCTGAAAACAAAAGACCTCTGAATCAGGAAGATAATGAGGCTCCACAACCAATAATCTCCCACTTGGAGACTGATCTCAACAACTCCACCACTGTTGTATATACTAGACTTTGAACCTTCTTGGACCTGGCAAATTTCTCATCTTCATATTCATTATTGAAGACCAACTAAAACTAAGCAGGAACTTAGTTTCTCCCTGGTTACTCCCTTTGTTAACATGTCTACAGGATTCTGGCTAGTGTGTATCTTTTCCAACTTCAAATGTCCATATTCCAAGGCAGATCGTATGAAGCGGTACCTCAACTTTATATGCTTAGTCTTCGAATGGAAGGCCGAGTTCTTTGCAAGATGAATGACACTCTCACTGTCACAGTACAATCTACTATTCTTCTGCTTCTTTCCCAATTCTTCCATAAACCTCTGTAACCAAATCATCTCTTTACTAGCCTCTGTAGTAGCAATATACTCTGCCTCTATTGTTGAAAGTGAAACAACC
>CBVK0101355085.1:0-14806 GCA_900067695.1 Picea abies | reverse complement strand
TCCAACAATTTTGCATGGTGAATCATCACCCAAATGAACCTGTCCAAAATCACCTTGAACATAATATAGAAAATGTTTCCTATGGGGTGTGGCATGAAATGAAGCCCTTGAATCTACTACCCAAGGCTCAGAAATATTATCTACAAAAAGAATCAAAGCATCTTGTAACACATCACCTGTTACATTTGCTTCCTAATTTCTTTCCTGTTGTCCATCTCTTTGTTTCTTTGGTGCTCTGCAGTCTTTCTTCAGATGTCCTTTCTTCCCACAATTCCAACACTCTATCTTTCCAAGTCAAGATTTGGATCTTCCCTTCCTAGAATTCTTGTGATTCCCTGGGCCCTTTCCTCCATCCTTTTGTCTTCCCCTGTTCTTCATGTTCAACGCATTACCTGAAGTCTCACCTGTGCTTTTTCGTCGCATTTCCTCACTAAGGATAACACAAACAACATCATCAAATTTTAAAGTATTTGAACTAGAGACAGAGTTACTTCTAGCCATGACCAAGCCGTTCCAACTTTCTGGCAATGAGCACAAGATTAGAAGAGCCTTGACCTCATCATCAAAGTCCACTTTTACATAACTTAGTTGATTAGTAACTGTATTAAAATCATTTAAATGATCTACAACAGACCCACCTTCTGACTTATTCATATTAAATAATCTCTTCATTAGAAATACCTTATTGGACACCGAGGGTTTTTCATACAATTTAGCCAATGTGTCCATCAAAGCCTCCATTGTCTTTTCTTTCGAAATATTGAAAGCCACTGACGTTGCCAAGCTCAGCCGTATCGTTCCTAGAGCGTTTCTGTCAAGAATCTCCCATTTTTCGTCCTTCATGGCCATCGACTTATATGCTACTCCTCCCAATGGTAGGAATAGATCCTTTTGATATAAATAATCTTCCATCTGCATCTTCCATAACTAGTAGTTTTGGCTGTTAAATTCCTCGACCCTAAACTTTCCATCTTCCGCCATTACTCCCACTTGAACTAGGAACCCTCTTTTCTTGACAGTTACCTTTCGCTTGGATACCAGTTGTTAGAAAAATAGGACCATGGAGCAGTAAAATAAAACAAATGTGGAAACAAAACATAGAAGATACACAATACAATAGAGACACGGATTTACGTGGTTCACCCAGTGTGGGCTACGTCCACCAGAGAAATTGTCAGGACCTTCCTTTATTATTATCCAGCATATGAAGGGATACAACCTACAACAAACCTGTTGTAACTTCCTCTTCTTTCTCTTACAATCTCTCGTCTCAAAATACAATATTCCCCAATCATACAAAGCCACAATACATTTCCCTCACAAAAGAGGATTGCCTTCTAGGAAAAAAAACCTAACATAACTTCTACTATCAGATCTGCGACCTTATAATGAATGGTCTAGATTTACAATGAAATTACAATATACATTTACAAGGCAATTTTTCCTTCGGGGGCTTCGCCCCCGGACCCCACAGAGGGGGTAACCCCCCTCTACACTCCCCCACGTGGAAGAGTGTACATACTTATGGGGTGTAAAGTCTTCATGGGTTATAAACACGACTGAAAACAAAAGACCTCTGAATCAGAAAGATAATCAGGCTCCACAACCAACAAAAGGAAACCAATTGGGAGGCACATGGAGAAGTAACAAAAATGTGGGGAGATATCAAAGTAGCACAACAAGGAGCAATTGAAATCCATATCGAGGTGGAAAGTAAGTAGTTGGACTCCATGTTCACATTTCACTAGGATGGATTGTTGCTCATGCTTGGTACCAATTGCCTACATTGCTTAGTAGATCACATTGTATGGCTTCCTCCCATGTTTCAAGGATGAAACATGCGAAGGGGGATGGAATATAGTGTACCTAGAGAGGATAATATGGGGTACCTAGGGAGGTACCCAAGGGGGATAATGTTAGATAGGTAGCCATATAGTGTGAAAGCAATAATTATAAGAAGGATTACTAGAAAAATTCCTTCATTAAAAAGTTCCTTGGAGGTTAGATAAAAATATATAAAGAAGTAAAAGTAATGTAATAGGATGTATTTTGAAGTATATTGTATTTGTAGAAAACAATGCTTGTGAAGTGATTTCCTTTCTTAAGGAATAATTAATGGTGTTTCCCTATGTCAAGGGTTTTCTCTACAATTCTTGTGTTCATTCTTTTGTTATATATTGTGTGGATCTGTTATGTTTAATTTAATGTCTATCTTCCATTTTCAGATCTATTGAGTTGCAACACAACAAATGTGGTTTATGTGATAGTAGTCAAGCCATGTGAGTTGAGTTAAATGATCTTGTGTGTAAATAATGTAAATATGTGTATATGGACTTGTAGGGTGGAGCTTGTTAGCACCAGAAGTCACCTCTGGATTGTTGCAGATGTAAGCATAATACCCATCAATTTTATGTCACAATGAATAGTTTAAAGGCGGTCTAATGGACGCAGACTCGGGATGGTATCATTCTAACTCAAAACACTGGGTTGGAAAACACAAGCAGGTGAGGTCTTGGTCTAATTTTAGTCAGTAAGTTCGGTATAGTGGTGATTAGGGGGAAGAACTTGAAGAGAGTGAAGAAGTATGTCGCGGACATCCGTTCTTCCAATAGCCTAAGGAGGAAAATCTTCAAATACAATATCTTCTTGGATTCACGACTTCAGGAAACTGAGAACGCTATACCAGTACTGCAATCAAACATACATTACAATACAATCACAACAACCCAACTAGATCATCCATGCCCGAACTCTCAGTATCAGAGGGAAAAGAGAACACAAGAAACTGATTAAAACTGGTTGCAATGCCACTGTGATCAAACCTACATCACAAAAACATAACTACCCTCGACTGGATCATCCATGCTTGAGCATTCTAACACAGTTGTTACAAAGAGACGAAAGGAATTGACTTACATTAAACAAGAAGTCTCAAATGCATATACATAACCACAAAACCAGAGTGTTCATTAAAACTTTACAAATCGGGAGCTTAGCTCAACCATCAACCATAACAAAATACTACAACTGAGTATTTATACTCAGAACAACTTGTGGCTCTCCGAGACATAACCGGACCACTGCATTCAAAGCTTTTTGTTTTCTTCTTCTTCTGTCAGACACAATCTTAGATCAGTATGGGATTTGCAAGGAGAAATCGTTGACAAGGGAACTTTCAACTGATAGTCTGCCTCCACAGCCAGTTCTTCTGTGCTTTCCATTTATGGGGTGAGACGAGGTTTCAACAACCTCCCCCATTTCCATTAACTACTTTCATTGGGATCGGGACAGAGCCTGACACCCATGAGTTCTCCAGGAGAAGTTCACGACTCCTCCAAGTCAACCCAGTGCCTCGAAACCATGCAGATCCTTCTCTGTGACCAACTCGGGCACTTCGGGATTTTGCACAGCTCCCTTTCATCGCCCCCCGCGACCTTGGGCCATGACCTCATGCTTATCCCATATGAAATTTCAGGATTTCACATTTCGGGAGTTCTCACTCCCCTTGATTTCAAACATCCCGATGCTCGAAATCGCAAAACTGCCCCTCTGGATCAACGGTCATATTTTCTTTGAAAATGACGACCACGATCATCTCTTCGAACAACCTTAGCAACCTGCTACTTAATAGGCGCCTACCCCTCTTTATTGCCCTGCTTTCCATATGACCTCAACCTGTGATCATGGGCCTAACTCTCAGGTGCTTCGTGAATTTGCGTTTCGCAAGTTCACACTGTGCTCCATGCTGAAATCTCCGAGTCACGAAATCACGATCACCCAAATCAAGTGACACGCGTCCCTTTGCATCAGATGACCCTGATTAACATCGATATTTCGAGACTCGAGGCTTCGCGCCTTTCTCCATGCTGAAACCCCTGTAACGTGAAATCGTGATCTCGCTTATCTGCTGCCATTGTCCTTCCTAGGATCGACGGTTAGGATTAGCTTCGCGCTTCCAGAACTCTGACACTATACTTTGTGCAACTCTATGATCCCGATCGCCCGATGGTTGTCGATCCTATCTGCCTGATGGATATCTGTCGTTGAAAACTAATATTGATCGCTCGCTTGATTTAAGTTCCTATCAACCCGCTCTAAGTGTTGCGCTTGTGCTTGTGCTTGTGGTTTTTGTGAACAATTACCTGGATGACTTATTGAGGGCTCGGGAAAACAAAAGGATCAGTGATAGAGGCAAAGAGAGAGAAGTGATCGACTTTATGGAAAACAAAAAGGCTTATGGTTGATACTTCTCAGGTGATCCAATAAGGAAAAACAGGTTGATCAAACAGAAGAAAAACTATAAGCCAAGAATAAAACCCTACGATCGGGTTTGCAAAAGGAGGAAAGATAGGCTAGATTACAGACCTAGGTGAAAACCACAACCCACAAGGCTTTGACAAGTTTATGTGATAACAGAGCTCAAGGCCAAGGTTTGACTAGTTAATGCATATGAGTTCTGACAACAGGCTTGGATTGTGGTATGGTTGTTATATTTTTTTTTTGGTGTGCTTATGTTTATGTAAAAGCATGGGTGTTGTCTAACTGTTCTATGAAATGGCTTTTTTCGTCGGAATCTGACGATATAAATTTGCACGAAATCACTATTTTTTGTCGTTTAAAATCCATTTTTGAATGTAGAAATGGATTCAGCATGCTGAAAAACCCCTGGGGCACTCAGAGTATACATAAATAATCACTCAAATATGCAGATCCAACAATTACTCGTCGGATTTCAAGCAAATGTCCCCGAAAAATATCGTTGGAAAAGAGTGATTTCGTAGAACGTTTAGACTACGAAAAAAGCATGTAGAAACAGGAAATGTATTAGGATAATATCCACCAAAAATGTTGCTTAAAGAAGCAACAAAGGGACTATGATACCATGACAAAGGAACAAGAAAGGAGTTGCATGGGTGATTTTATCTTGACTTGTCCTTTTGGAAGTACTATCTTTTCTTGATCTTGCTTTCTTACAAGCTTTCACATCAATCTTTGACTTGTATGTGTGTACGAAGTACAAGTTGTCATATTCTCGGGAAGAGAGTCGATCGCATGCAATAAAATATCCATCCTTGTCATTTCATTCATTCATTCGTTTGTGGGGAAGGGAGGATGCATTTTTTCTAATCAACATTCCTCTCCCATGTTTTGTGGATTTTCCTCCTCTTGGTAACAAAGAAGTGTGTGAGAGACCATATTGCATTGGTAAGAGAATCCCATGGACTTGTCATTGATAAGAACTTGAAAAAGTTGAGAAATTTGTTGTTGAAAATGTAAGGGAAAGTGATAGTTTTTAAGGTAAATCATGGTTGAAAAGTCCACAACAATTTTCTGAAAAACTAATAACCCTGCAACACTGTTATGGTTGTTCATTAACTATATTTGAACAAGTGTTTTCTCTTGGAAAATAAAAAAAATTCTTGAAAATTGTCTATCTAATAAAGAAATGAAAAATCTTCATTGTATGTTAAAGAAATGAGAATTTTTCCTTGTATGTAGAAGTATATTATGTATAACAGTACCAAAAAAATACCATCCATAAAGTACAAGAGATTCAAGTTCCTTTCATACTATTGCCCACGCAAAAGTTCAATTTAATTTGGTAATATTAACAATCTTCTCCCGAGAGAGTCATAATCTAAACAATTACACAAAGTGAAGCATTTTAATGAGAGACGGCCCACTCTCTATAATGATAGACGAAAATGACTCAAGAAACGAGGAAAAGGCTGACACAAATCCTCCACGGTGTCATAATTATTTATTTGTCATATTTGATTGAGATTATTATTTTTAAACTTTTGTGGGATTATCACTTTAATTTAGTTTATTTAAATAAACATTTTAACCATGAACAAACCTTACTCCACATTTATTTACTCTCTTCTAATTTTTTGGGATATAAATATTGTTTTACCAACTAAAAAGTTCTCGCCGCTTAGATAAAGGCATTCCTCAAAGTCCTTAAAAGCCTTTGAAACCTCCACCATTCTCAAGATTCAATGATTCTCATCATCACCAAATCCACTTCCATCTTTAACGCTTCGTCATACCTTCTCCTCAAATATTGTGATTGAGAAGTTGCATTATCATTTCTCGAATGCTTTATATAAATGTGAATTCATGTATGGTGAATATTACTAGCATATCTTAAAGTGGGGAAAAGGGAATGCCGAAAAAAACTAACATATATTTTTATGACAATCATAATATTTAGTGAGAGAATAAAGGCATTCCTCAAAGTCTTTAAAAGCCTTGGAAACTTCCACCATTCTCAAGATTCAATGATTCTCATCATCACTAAATCCACTTCCATCTTTAACGCTTCGTCATACCTTCTCATCAAATATTGTGATTGAGAAGTTGCATCATCATTTCTCGAATGCTTTACATAAATGTGAATTCATGTATGTTGAATATTACTAGCATATCTCGAAGTGGGGAAAAGGGAATGCTGAAAAAAAACTAACATATGCTTTTATGACAATCATAATATTTAGTGAGAGAATAATCAATGAAATAAAGATAATATAGAGAAATGAATAGTGTATAAATTTTTCCAAGTATATCGTAAAAACAAAAAAATTAGATATCATCTAATTACAATTTGATATGAAAATGCAATAAAATAGATGACAAATTTTATTATCATCATTAATCACTAATAAATACAAAACCATGTCATTGATGTTATCTAGAACTAATTTTACATTAATTATTTGTAAGATAAATTATATATATCTTCTAAAAAAGGGAAGACCTAGATATTCCTCACATTATATTTTAAATATGCAATGAGTTCAAAAACTAAATATGGTTACATTATTGTGAAAATTGTAAACTTGTAAACATGAGAGTTGTCTATTTTGGCATCAATTTAAATTCTATTTTGGCCAAAATTTTGCAGTTCTGGAAGCCAAGTTTGCGATGTCCATCCTCCTCAAACACTTCAAATTCACATTTAGTCCATCGTACATGAATGCCTCGGTGGCATTCCTCACTCTCAACCCCCAACACAGGATATCGATTATATTGGAAATGTATATACAAGTATTTTTACAAATAAACAAAGAGGCCTAATAGAATGTATATACAAGTATTTTTACAAATAAACAAAGACTTAGTTACATAAATATAGATAGTTTTCCCTCCTAAAGTAATAGGTAACTGAGGAAGGATCCCTAAATATAGATAGTTTATTTATATTGTAAATATATATAGTTACCATCACATCAATATAGATGGTTTTCCCTCCTAAAGTAATAGGTATCTGAGGAAGGATCTCTAAAGGTTGAGTAATCCATTTTTTAAAAGCTAACAGATTCTGAGTCACCATCGCAAGCTGAGGGGAGCTAAGAGCTTGCCAAGAATTCAAGGAAAAGATGCTAACAAAAGCACCTTCATCTATTATAGTGTTAGGTACTATGACCCTACCACAAACTTCGACCATGATCTCAAAAGGAATGTAGGAAGGAAGATGAGGTTCTGTTAGATGATTCCAATCAATGGAAATCATCCCATTGCTTAAAGGGGGTGTCATTGGGACGGATGAAGTACCCCCTTGTTCAGACGAATCCATAGTAACAAGAAATACTTGAGCACCATCCTCACTCTTCAAAGGAGGAGTGGGATCGACTGATGGGGATATCGAATCAACCACTTGATGGACCGGATCGACTGGGGAGGTACTCAGAGCGATCACTTGATCAACCAAATTAACCGAGAATGGAACTGGATTGACCAGCTGATCAAGAGGATTAATCGATGATGGAACTGGATTGACCAGTTCATCAACCAATGGCGGGTTGGGAGATACTTTATGGTAATATGTGGAAATTTGCGGCTAGGCGTCGACAATATTTTCCAACAGATGTGAACCTTCATCCATGCGAGGACAAAGGTAGGTACGATGCATCTTCTTACACAACCAACAAGGAGTTCTTACACAACCAACAATGCATATTATTAGTTTTACATAGGAAACAAATTATTAGTTTTATATACGAGACAAAGTTTGGACATAATATAAGTATATAGATTTTAAGTTGGTAAAACATGGATTATATATAATCATTAAGCATATTAGGAAGGATGTATTCAAGTTGGATTTATTAGCATGTACGAGAATCCATTCATTCTCATACACTTATTGAAACACTTGCCTCGCTTATCCACAAAAAGAACTATACAAAGTCATACACTTATTGAAACACTTGCTTCGCTTATCCACAAAAAGAACTATATAAAGTCATAATTTTGGAATGAAAAAAATTAATAACAAGAAAATATCTAACCATGAAACTTTATATAAATCTCAAAGGACAATCTCCCAAGTTAACATGTATTACACCTAGAAGAAAACCATCAAGAAGATTTTCATGAGCATGTTGTCTTGTCCCATATGGTAGTTGGTACAACTAAATGTATTGACCTCCTACTCTCCTGCCAATTGTTATGTGGTTCAACTAAATGGTTTTAGATAATAGATATTATAACTTACATGACATGGTCCCAAGTCTCGTAAATGGCAAGTTCATAACCACTTTCCTTTTAGGGAATCTTGGTATGGTCGCCTCATGGCACACGTCTCTATGCCCAATAGTCAAGTCAATAACGTAATTTGACAAACATACGTTCCTTATAATAATTGTTACATGTGCATTGACATTTCTATAAGACGACCCATAATGAAACCCTAAGAAGCCCAAAGAACAGAGTGTTTCGTTCCAAACAATCATCATCATCAGATTATTTGATAATCATAGACAGATTGCAGGCCCATTCTCTAAGGCTGTGCAAGTATGAGCTCAAATTACAATCAAAAGAACTAGATGACTCCTCCTCCTCCTCAAGGTTTTCTTTTATATCTCTGATACACCATCTACCTCAATGGTTTTAACAATTTCTTGGGATCCACGTATTTGATATCATAGAAATGTCTTGAGATATGGTAGAATGGAAACAAATAGCTATTCTGATTTTGAAAAAGTTATTTGATTCGTATAACTTATAAGCTAATTTTCATAGATCTCAACCTCCCACCACCCATGCAACTTGGCTAAATTTTCACGGAACAACACCAAATGTTTCAATACTTCCAGTAGAGAAGTACACCTGGCAGTGGGCAGACAAAATATAAAAATGGAAATAAAAATGTGGTCTGCAGGCAACGAAGCTCTTGGAGAATCGATATCTCTATCGAGACTACACTTTTTTTTCTGGTTATCTCTCCTCCAATGTCAAGCTCATGTTCCATCTCCATGAATTTCCATTGTTCTTGGTTGATGGATTCTTGGTATTATTTTCAGAGAACTGTCAATCGGTGATATATCCAAGCTGAGATGGTGGAGTATGAGTATCTATAACAGTCAATCTGTGATATATCCAGGCCGAGATAGTCGAGAATGAGTATCTATAACAGTCAATCTATGATATATCTAGGGCGATATGGTGGAGGATGAGTATCTATAACAGTCAATATATGATATATCTAGGCCAATATGGTGGAGGATGAGTTTCTATAACACCCGATAGCATGGAAACCAATTGAGACATGGAAGGTCGTTGTGAGGGAGATGCTTGTGTACACAAAAGAGCCACGTGAATAACACTCCAACTATCGAGACTTACTCGGAGGCCGGCACCGTTGTATTCTTGAAGCTGAAAGATTTAGGAAATTTTTCAGATGCCAAGCTAGCCCACCTTTTGACTTTATCCGATATTCCTTCACCTTCCACAGTCTTATCACTCGTTTTCGTGGCCTCTCGGGCCTTCTCCTCTGTCGCTTTGGTGTTCTCTACTACTTTATCTTCATGGGACTCCACTGAAGCAACCTGGAATATGGTGATCAGAAAACCAACCAAGATTATCAACACCACCAAATTAATAACACTCCCTCTCATCTTTGCAACCATATTCAAATTACCAGTAACAATTTCAATATAAATCTAGTCAGTTGTAACGAAACACAAAAATTCCCAAGGCTAAGAACCGTTAATCCTCCTGTACTCTCTAATTTCTTCATAATTGAAGATGGATGAATGTTGCTTCTTCAAGAAAGTAAGTAGGATTCATATAAAAATAAAATGATGGGAATCCACGTCGCAACAACCGAACTGATTTCTCTTTCTCTCCAGTCTGTTCGACACGTAAATAACAGTTGTCGAATATGTCGTCGTCGTGCCACACTGTCATGCATACATAATATATTAAATTAAAACTCCATAGAAAACTCCACATGACAACTCCACTATTTATTTCTCGTTGCATTCTATCATACGCCAGAAATTTATGTGAGCACTCTATCATACCTAATCAATTTAAATTGGAATTTCTTCACAACACGCTATCATACATCTATAATCTTTTTAAATTAAGATTTCATGAAATTAAAATGATACACTGCCATTCTTACGTTGTCTGATATTTTCTCGATCATCTATAACCATAGAATAAAAATGATACACGACAACTCTTACGTCATCTCCCATGGAGCTCTACCATACATACATAATCCATTTAACTTGAATTACATAGAATTAAAGTGGTAATTCTGAGGCCATCCGATACTTGATTTCCCCTGGGAAAGAACGATCGCTTTAATTCTAATGGAAGAAAAGATAGCTCGAAAGCATGTCGGCGTCCACCAAATCTAGTAGTCTGTTTTCCTCATACAAATGCCAAGTTTGTAGTTCAATGAGGATGACAGATATTAGACATAGCGTTTGAGGGAAATATTGCATAGACGATTCTTCCCAACATCTGCAGTGCCTTTTGTTCATGGTCAATTAATTTCAAATATTTCTTTGATAAAATAAGTACAAGTAAATCATTTATGTTTGATAGACCATCTCATCTGGCAAACTCCTATCTTCATGTCTTTCGTTGCTAACAACTTCGAAAGAAACTCCAAAGCTGAAAATGTCCACTTTCTCCGAAAGGCGACCATGCAAAGCATACTCTGGAGCTAGGTACCTATGGAAAATTACAAATTTGACTTCTTGTTATGCATACGTAAGCTTGATATTGGTGTTAATGTAATTGAAATGTCCTCCATTTTCATTAGATGAATCCAAAATTGACTGAAAATTTATAAATCATCTTGTAAAAATTGTGGAGCATATTGAGCTATGTTAGCGACATCTTATTGCTTTCTCATTCTATTTAAAGTATCACATTAACTATGACTAGAAAAAGAGCTTAAAATCTGATGTTGACTAAACATTTTTCGTTTAGAGCATGAGAAAATTTATGTGGACTTCATAGTCTTCTTTACAGGCTTCTTTCCAGGGACCTTCTTGACTCCCTCTGCCAGCTTGAAAGAAGCCTTAACCTTAGTAAGCTTGTCGGCCAAAACAAGTTTCTTGATCTGCACGACGAGCATCTTCTTGTAGTTAGGGGGCAAAACCGTTGTGTGCTTCTCCTCCATGTATTTACCTTCCTCCATGTCTTTAGCGATGGCCCTGGGACTTGAACCTCCCTTCTCCTTCAGGATGGCCCTGGGACTTGAACCTCCCTTATCCTTCAGGGCAAAGATCGCCCCTTCTCTTTCAAGCCTTTAGAAATAGTAACCGAGAAAATCATAAAACAACTCAAATAATGCAAGGGGCCATACTCTTTATAGGCTTGTAGATCCAAGAGGAACGATAAGGCGGTGGTGCAACAGGGCGGTGGAGGCTATAAGATCGAGCACACTTGGCATTTGCATTTGTTGATAGGTTATAAATATGTGCACATGGCACTTGTTTATAAGGTGCAGACAGATGATGAAATGTCGAGGAGAACCTCCCCTTAGAGAACGCCTTTGGCGTAATTATTATTAAAAGGAATTTAAAGGTTGTGAGGGGAAGATTAAAAGGTCAATTATTACAATTTGGAAAATCCAGTTCACATTCTTTTATTATATAAATCCTAACTTGGGAGTTAGATGGTGGATTGTCAGAATTAGTTGTATGCATTTCTATTAAGGTTTTCTTTTGTAATTATGGTGATTTGATGGTTTAAAGATAGTAAATTTTTGGCATATTTGTAGTTGTTACTTGTCTCCTTGCGAATTTGTGTCAAAGGTGTACCACGAGGTAATATTCTTGAGTTTGAATCAGATATCTATGATATTGAAATAGACTAGCATAAATCCATCTTAACCCAGGATATAATAAGCATCGAGAGGGATCAAAAGAAATAGAGATTTAATTTTCTCTATGATTAAAATATCTCGGGTTAAGATGGATCTATGTTGGTTTATTTTATTATAGATTTTTAGAATGATTGGTCCTTTTAAATTTTTTTATTATGGTTACTATTTTTAGTTTTTAATTTTTATAGAAATAATTTTTTCAATTTGGTTTATTCATGTTATAGACATGACACATCTACCTAGTTTGTAGATGCGCCTCACTATTGTCAGTGGAATGATGACAACCTTGTAATCTTTGCAGGTAGTTTTGGCAAGGTCCCCTAATTAGGTATTTTTTAGGGAGAATCCCTCATGAGGCGATGATTTGTGCTTGCATTCAAGATAATTGGGAGTGTTATGATTGGCATTGCACCTAGATTTTTTTCCAAGTTATAAACCCTGGGGAAAACCCTCAAGTACTCACCCTCATTTTGAGGTTGGTACCCAGGGTAAACTCTAGAATCTTCAGGGCACAAGGTCGGACAACAATAGGTCTCAAAGCCATTACAACAATATACTCATTATGAGTTCAACATATAACTTGCAGGAATTGAACCCAAGTTGGGAGGATATCAATCATTCCTCCCAACCACTCTAGCTAAACCCACTTGCCAAGGAATTGTACCTAGAGTTGTAGCCTAACCAAATGATTTTTTCAATTCTAGTTTACAAATTCAAGCAATGCTAAGAATATGAGACATAATGGTCCTTGGATTTTTGAAAATACCCTCCTAGTTATGGAAGCTTTGACTATGGGCTTATGATCCTATAAGGAGGCTAAAACACTTGTCCTGTCTGGATAGAGTTCCCCAATATTTAAATGAAATTCTAGCCCAAACTTCAACATGTTGTTGTCTTAGGGGAGGTTATCTATCTAGAATTAGAAAATTTCTTCAACCCTAGGTTGCAACCTTGGGTCTATGTCAAGGTTAACTTATGCTAAGACCTTAGGGAGTTTGTCCTTGTGTAGGTTGGAGGAATAATGTTCTAACGACTTATCTATTATCTCAACTTTCCCAACACCTAATTTCACTATCAAATCCTTGATCATTGCATCCATGATTGCCTATGTATGGCCCCAACCAACCCATCTAATAATCTCATTTCCCCCAAGGGCCCCCATGCTAAGAATTTTTTATGAAGGTGTATGTACCCAAGTGTATATAAAAACTAAGTCAGGCAAAGATCCATTGGTGGCTAGGGCCTTGACCCATCAAGCCTTGGACCCCAATGTTTCAAACCCAAGTAGCTCTTCATAGCCCATGATGTTTGACTTGTCACAAACTACAAAACTAGGGTCTAGTAAGATCATGATAATCCATTCCTTATTAGATAATGGGGTTAGGTGGTGTCACTCTCCCTCTTTGAAGTCTCTATCATATTGAGAGACCTTGGTTGGTGGAGATGGACCAAAGGTGCCAAAGAAAACCAATTCTTGGTAACTTCTTTAATGGTGTTAAATATTTTGGTGCACTTAAGAACCTTAAGGGAAATGAGGTGGAGATGGAAGATGCACTAATGTTATGATGCCCGTGACCACATAGAATCTCTCGGGCTTAAACAACACCAGGAGAAAAAATATTTTTCACCAAATGTTGGCTTCCCTTAGTGGGACGTATGTATTTTGTTTACCAGAAGTCAAACTCATAGACTTTATGCTATGCACAACCTTATCTATTATCTAGTTGGGAGCCATTTTTTATTTTTTTTCCTAATCATTATGATGGAAAATGAGTGGTTGTTATTATGGTTTCTCCTAAATTTGTTAATTTTGTTGTTGACTAGCATTTTGACACCTCAAAGAGACTTGTTCAAATTGTGCTTAATCTAGACAACCATCTCATTGAGTTGGTGAATCCCTATGCTTCTAATAACTTTAGAGAAAGGACAACCTTCTTGCGTTGGATATCCATTGAACTTATTGATGTGTCGTGGCTTCTCTGTGGAGATTTTAACATGACATAATTTTTCTAAAGAAAAAAAGGGAGTGTTACGAATCCACTTTCCCTCTCGTGAGAAGTAAGACTAGGTTTCTTTTAAGGCTTACCATGGGTTATATGATCCCAATTGAAACTACAAGCATGATTCAATGGAAACTTGGTTTACTTAGATGAACTTTCACAAAGGTGTTGACAAAATTTATCAATGTCTAGATAGAGATATTCTCTTTGAGAATAATTTATTCTATTTTGTGTAAACTTGGTTTATTTAGATGAACTTTCACAAAGGTGTTGACAAAATTTATCAATGTTTAGATAGAGATATTCTCTCTGAGAATAATTTATTCTATTTTGATGAAAATGGTGATCGAGTGGTGCATGTGGTTTCCATGGCCACCCTCTCTAACCATCAATTGGTTTGGCTATCTCTTTCATGGGATGCACAAAAAATGAAACTATTAAGAACTCACTAAATCCTTAATGTATCCCATCTCTAGAGTCACGACTACCTTTCATGTATTCATACTGTTTGGAATTTGGTCCCTCGACCACGTGGAGTCACATGTAGGATGATTTGGTGGGAATATGGCATTTCATGCATGGTGGCCATTCCGAGGGCCTACGGTTTCTGTTAAGAACCAAACATCAATATAACATAGAAAAACCTCAGGAAAAGTACTCAACGCCTTGA
>CBVK0101355047.1:0-14472 GCA_900067695.1 Picea abies | reverse complement strand
TTTTTTGAGTGTTGAGTCTATGTTGGGGTTCTCATGTTCAAATGAGAAAGTGACTGCAAAATTCTGTTGTAATACTGTCCAATATGTAGTTCCTCTGTGCAATTCCCGGTCTATATACCAGTTTGTTGGAATCCCTTCTAATGTGTGAATAAAGTGATGAGGCCATTCCTATGGTGGTGTCATCCTCCATAGTGTTCTGCACTTCTGCAAGTTTTCTGTTGGTTCCCCCTGTCCTTCATATTTCTGCAGTTGGTTGCTTCCTTGTTCTGCACCCAATCTGATGTGCAGTAATCACTTACCTTGGTACTAGTCCTTGACTGTCTCTTTGTGTGCACCCCACCATCTTGCAGGTGTTTCCTTCAGTGATATATCTAGAGCTAAGAGCCTCTTATTTTCTAACACTTCATCTTCGTATCGTGTTAATAATGCTTCTAAGTCATTCACCCCATGGAAGATGGGAGGTTCCCTTATCTCTGTACCTACCCATATTACTACACGATCTATTCTTGCACATATTCTTCTAGAGACTTCGTGTAACCTCTGTTTCCAATTCTCCAAGCCTATATATGAGTTCGACGTGCATGACGTGATACTTATCTAACTAAGTACCCCATGTGCAGTTGGATTCACATAATATTTTTCTCGTGCGATTGTTTTGTACAACTGGTTAATTTCCTCCAGGTATAAACAAGTGGTTTCTACAAACCTTTCCCCTTTTGATGGATCTAATGGCACAATGAATCTATATTATCCTGACTCAAATGCCATCTTCCTCATTTGTAAATTAATTATGGCCTGAATTTCAAACTCCCAATCCAAGCCAAGCAATGCTAGATAAGGTGTTGTGCCATCCACTATCTCTATCACTTCGGAATCGGCTTTAGTGTGCACTCCATCCATATCTACTATCACCCCCTTTAGCCTTCCAATTGGTAGAACTCCTTGTTGATTTTCTAGTTTCAACTCAACATGTGAATATCCTAATGTGAGCTATACCATGCATTTCCATGTCTTATTGGGTAATACATTTACTTCGGATCCTAAATCTAGTATAATATCTCCCATGTTGAAATCTCCAATGTTGGCGTTTAGTCGGAATTCTCTTCTTTTTCTCCTCCTTGTATGAAGATGATTAATTTTTTTATGTTCTAGATTTCCTTCTACCTATGTGCTACATCTTTATAGCATATTTTGTAACACTTTAATAGATTATGGTTCATTTACTAGTTTAATATAGGATTGCAAAAAATCCTTAATCGTACTTACTTGTCCTAGGGGTTGTGCTTCTTTAGTATGATCCAGCAATGGATGCATCTCGTATGCTAGTACTTACTGAGTATGCTACACATTTGATGTCGATGCAATGTCTGGCTTCAATAATTCTTTTCTGTCCTACTTGAATATATCCTTTTTGTTCTACACATCAAACTACTTATGTGGTTCAACATTATTCTTCACCCATTGGTGTTGTGATGGGTCTTGTCTTACTACGTCATTTCCTATCTTAGCTCCTCCATGTGTAACTATGTTGATATTTATTCTGTCATCCCTTGCTTCTGTCGAAATCCACTAAAAATTTTGATTTTTCTTATTTCTCTTTTCTTAGATCTTCCCCAATAGTGTAGGACATTCTTCTGTGTCATGATTTGATGCGCGACAATACATACATGTCACGGGAGGAAGTGGACATTCTCTTTAATAGTGTCCTGGTTGTTGACAGTTGTTGCATACCAATGCTCCTATGCCTCTTACAAAGCCTCTTCTTCCTCTTCCTCCACCTATGTAGCCAACTCTATCTCCTCACGGTGCGTTGTACTGGAGCGCCTGGTTATACTGCACATGATTATAGTGTGGTTGCACCGTATTGTACTATGGATGTGCAATGTTATATTGTTGTTTCACAATGTTATACTGCTATTATGTAGTGTTATATGGGTCTAGTACTTGATTAAACTGTGGTGCAACTTTCTCGATCATCATTTCTGCCTACACCCTGTAAGCATCGAATGTTCTTTCACTCATCAACTCCATGGTCTTGCAATCCTTATCATCATGTCCTATTGACTTGCAAAAGTTGCAATATGAAATCTTAGTTATTGTTTGGTATTTCTACATCATTGGATAGTGATATGGATCATGCCATTGTTTCTTATAGATCTCACACCATAGTCCTCCTATTGGCAAAGGGTTTGGAAGTCCTTTTTCCATGTACTCCATGAATGTTGGGAATTAATTCTAATGATGTCCTTCTGTCCTACATGTGGTACACCAAATTGAATTATCTTTTGTCCTTACCCTTGTTCTTGTTTAGCTGAAATGTTAAGTTCTTCAGATCCTCCTTCAACTCCTCTATGGGTGGATCTTTCTTTTGATGTTGGTTCTCTTCCAGTTGTATGGCTATCTGCAGAGCCTCTACCTGAGTCTGAAAATTTTGCTGTCACAAGGGGTGTTTCAAGTGTGGGAGTAGTGAATTGAAAAACAGATGTCTATGCTACATATATGTCATGATATACTTTAGCTTTCCCTTCAATCATTTGAATCTACGGTCAATCTCCCACACAGATTCTCATGGTTTCTATCTAATCTCTATCATATCATTCATGTATTGATCCTCTGAGCTAGGCTTCTAGAATTCATTTATCAATAGCTTTTTGATATCTCCAATTGTTCTGGTTGTCCTTGGCGAACTGTTTGCAGCTAATCTCATGTACCAATATAGTGCACGATCTCTTAGCATGATAGATAATTGTGCAAGTTTAGTGTCCTCATCTGTGATATGTTTTGCTTCCCAATTTGTTTTGCAAATAAACAAGTTCTTCTTAGGGTCCTCCGACACCTCTCCTTTGAATTCTGGTAACCTGATAGTGGGATCATGTCCTGCCATCATTAATGTTGAACTACTACCTCTGCGTGGTGTAGATACTTGACTAATGCTTCCTGAACTGGCTCCCCCAATTGTTGTTCCCTGTGTATATGTACTTCATCCTGTCTTCCTTTTCTTGAAATTCGGTTGTGTAAATGGTGGTGTTCTTATTGGTGTATTAGTCACACATGGGTTTATGGGTTCCACATTGACACTAATATGGATCGGAGTGTTGCCTCTTATTCCCACTCTTGGACCTCTCTTCTTCCTCTCATATGTCACATACAATATTTCCTCAATCTACTCCACATCCTGAAGATCCTCTACCTCTTCTCCATCACTTACCAAGCCCTCCCTCGCGACTAAAACTCTCTTCTTTGTGTTCATATTATATTGGTAGGGTACACCACTGTGCGTTCTTCCAGTTGTTTACATGATTTGCTTGATCTGGTATTTGTCCATCATGATTGGGTCCAAGGCCTCCTCCTTTGTTCCTTTATTCATTTCTCCTTCCATTTCTCCTTCTCCTGTCAGTGCTTCCCACCTTCCCCCATGCACGCATAAAAGTTTAGTTGTTTGAGGCCATTGTCATTACACCTTTGTTATATAGTAATATCTTAATGGAAGTATATAGCGATCTGATATACCTACCTTAGGGTCCCTTCAAGAAATATTTCTCTGTTGCATTGTAAGACTTTGTCATATCTACTGCAAATTCAGTGATAAATCGTACAACTATGTTGTCTAACTAGAAATCTACTGCATGCGTAAATTTATTGTTAACTTGTTGTAACTGCACGATATTTACAGGATTCCACTCTAGATGTTTGATCTGATTTGTAGGATGGTTGTATTTTAATATTGATATCCACTCTTGCAACACATGCGGGAAATCACAGAAAAATACTTCATGCAAGTCACTGAATACGTACTTGTCTAGATATTTACGCGGTGTTAACTTTGAGTTTCTATTATATTTTTGCGCAAACTAGAGCTCATTTGTTTTTAACCAGCTCTCTATCTCCACCTTCATTGGGTTACATGATCTCAACATCCCCTTTTATATTCTCATTCTCTTAACATCTTGTCATCAGATCTGGCATTCTTTTGACGTGTCTTCAGCAGATCTCATTCCCTCAGTCCCATCTTGTTCCAACCAATCGACAACTGAACCATTTGTTGGTTTGTTTTATTCTACTTTATCAGTTATCTAATCTGATCCTAAATTACTGTCATAGATTGTCCCATGTTCATATTTAACAAGCTTCCAACAAAATCCCTCTAAAGCTCTCACCCCCCCTGGTAAACCAAAAGGAAACGCAGGACACATGGTGTACTACGTCGTCTCACGTGAGATAACTCTATGGGTGGCTACAATAATCAGGTGATTGTAGCCCAGGAATGAATGGAGATTTGTGGTTGTACCTTGTGATATTTTTTTATTTAGTCTAACATTTTATTAAAGCAGTTATTATATTCATGCATGTGGAGTTAACTGCTTAACTGTTATTAGTCTAACTGCTTTAATTCTTATAATTGAGCATACCCCTGTGGGTCAGATACAGGGTGTACTGAGGCCCCCGTAGGTTGAAAAACACTCATCATGCGAGGTCCCATGAGTTAACTTGTCTTTTCCAATAAGGATGAAGTAAATTTTGATGAAGATGTTATCTTATTGACTCTAAATTTGAAGAAGGTTTTGATGGTCTGAGATTTGTGCACCAAGTTCTTTACATGATAAAAGGTATGGTTCCATATATGTTTTGATGATTTTGGTATGTGCTTGAGGCATATATTGATGGTTATGGCACATGCTTTGAGGCATATCTTGGATGGTATCACACATTCTTGAAGATTGTATCTTGGATACTTTGGCACATGGTTTGAGGTGTATTTTGGATATATTGTATCTTGGATACTTTGGCACATGGTTTGAGGTGTATTTTGGATATCTTGGCACATGATTAATGCATATCTTGGCACATGGTTTGATGCATATCATGGTGATCTTGAGAAAATTATTTGGAGATGTCCTTTTGTTATATTGGCATGTGTTTTATATGGTTATTGGTATGGACATGGTTTTGATGATGATGATGATGTATCATTATCAATGATAGTTACACTGACCGACTGAGTTTGGTTTTGATGATGATGATGTATCAATATCAGTGATAGTTATAGTGACGGGTTGAGTTTGGTTTTGATGATGATGATGATGTATCAATGACAACAACAGTGATAGGTTGAGTCTCACACTTATATTTCAGGGAGAAAGGAAGGGGAAAGGAAAGGGGGTTGGATCCTCCTTCCAATTGGTGTCAGAGAATTCAAGGAGTCATAGATTCCTTTAGGTTGGAGATTGTAAACTAGGGGGTTGGAACCCCCTTCCAGTTGGAGCTGGAGAATATAGGGAGTTGTAGATTCTATTGGGTTGGAGCCTGTAAATCAGGGGGTTGGTGCCTCCTCCCAGTTAGTGATGAAGAATTTTAGAAGTTGGTGCTACCTATGAATGTAATCTTCTGATATATAAGAAAACATTCTGTATTTTTCTCCCATTTTGGTTTCCATGAACATTCTTGTGTACTTTGTTTTGTGGTTACATGTTTATGGTATATTGAATACAATCATAAGTGATAAAATTTTGATATCTTAAATGATTTCAAATTGTGATTGAAAGTGATAAAAAGTTCCTAATATTGATTCACCCCCCCCCTCTCAGTATTCCAATGATAACCTTATAAGCAATATACTCTCAAACATAAGAAGAATAAAAAAAAATATCTCCAAAATTTTATGGACCCTACAAGATTATTCACAAGATTGGACAAGTGGCATATGAGTTAAATTTTCCTTGTTCTTTCATTTATAAGGTTTTTCATATATCTTGCCTAAAAAAGGTTTTGGGACAAACTATTCCAGTGCAAACAAAACTTCTAGAATTAGATGAAGGGAAGTTGATTCTTGAACTATAAAAGTTATAGATCGATGTTCTATATTTCTTTGAAATAGAACCATTATGGAGTACCTAATAAAGTTGAAGAATATGCCTCTAGAAGAAGCTACATGGGAAAATGAGCAGATCATGAGGAAACACCCTCAATTAAAATGTTTGAGGCAAATTTTTTTTTAAAAGAGAGGGCTATGTTAAGGCCCCCATGCTAATTTATTATTAGTTTATTATTTTTGGTTAGGTTAGCTTAGTGTTAGGTTACATCATCCTCACTTTATCTCCTATTAATAATAAAAGAAATTCATTTGTATAGACATCTCATCTTATGCATTGGAATATTGTAAAAGGAGGTTTCCCCCTTGAAGTGGATTACCATTATTTGACTCTTTATCATTATTAAGGCATGGAGTTACTTCTTCCTTCTATTCTTATGTTGTTTTTTGAGTTTAGTTAATAATAGTTATATTCTATGTATTTTTATTAAAAGGGGCGTAACTTTGACATATGAAGCCAGTTTTTAACTGCCATTTTTTTAACTACCTATTTTTTTCAATAGCTTTTCCATATAGATAGTCATTTTTTTCTTTTAAAGTCATTTTGCCTACATATTTTAATATGGATAATCCAAGTGATAGCTTGCTTACCATTACCAATTACTTCTCATGTAATTTTTTATGGAGGATGTACTACGAAATAAAGGACTTTATCGAATTAACCTGGGAAAAGAAAAATCCTCCATTGATGCCACAAAGAAATACAAATGGGATAATAAAAATGATGAAGCATGTGTGTAATATACCCTACACTATATCATTAAAATATAGGGACTAATGGTATAGTTTTCAACATTGAATATGAGCATGATAATAACACAATCAAGAGTTGGAAAAATATCTATTTCAAAGTTATGGACAAGTTAATTTCTACGACACAGATTCCTACCACATTTCATGAATGAGCTAAATTATCCAACAAAATAATTTCATATATATATATATAACTACTGGGTTTGCCAATAAATAAGAAGATCATAGTTTCCCACATGCCTCAGTAATCCAAAATTAAATTAAGTTAGTCTAACTATTTGTGTACTTTTTAGTGAATGCATTAACTCAAAATATGAAAAACCAAATCCCTCAAAGAAAGACCTTGTGTGGTTGCACTAAGTAGGCTTGAATTTCATAATCCCATTACTTAAATGGTTTACTCAAATGAAGTATGCTAAACCACATATTCAAATAAAAACATTGATTTCTTGATGTTAGTGCAAATGATATTTAGTATTGGAGGACTGACTATTTTGGGTTGCATTTGAAATATTGATGTTGGAAATGTGTGTACTGGAGTAAGTAAAAGATACAATCTCATCTAAATATATGAATGTGAGTCTACAATGTTTTCAAGAGGTAGAGTGATATCTAAAAAAGAATGTGAGTTTTGAAGAGCATGTCAAATACTTTTGCTTGGACAAATTCTGGACTATGTATTACATGAGATTTCTTCAAGAATCAAATAGGGCTTGAGCACTAATGGCGTACTGATTTCCATTGATTTCTAATGGAATTAAATGTATTATCCAACAAATCAATATTTCATGGGGATCAGTTTTAAGGAAGGAAGAGGACTCCAACACAATTAGATTTATAGTAATTTTCCCCAATAGTAAAACATAAGCAAGTCAATTTGTCTTTGATTGATGGAATTTTGACAAACGCTTAGAAGACATCCTTTCGAGTTTTCCAAACACAAATACACAATATTCTTCTTCAATATTAAATATTAGAAAGAATTTCATTGTAATTCATCCATGTTCATATACACAAACATGGTCTGTATTTGTCACCCAAAGCAAAGTTTTTTGTCAACAAGTATAAAATAGAACAACCCATCAATCATGCTAACATTTTAATCAAGAGTATGATTTCAGGAAAATGCAATCTACATAAATGTTAAATTTCTTTGGTATTATGAAGTGCATAATAAACATGATAATTTCATTACAAAGTAAGTGTATACCGCATTATCAATATTAAAATAGACTTAGGTACAACCCTATATAACTTATATTTTGATTGGTTCATAATTAACAACCTATGTTTCTAATTCCCATTTTCACACAAAATTTACGTAGTAAACAATGTTCGAACAATGGTGGCATTTGGATTAGATGCTCAATAGATAAAAATGTAAACATGACACAAGAAAAACATAATTATTTGTAAACAAAATATACATAGTAGTTTCAAATATTTTCACTGTCAACCTGGAAACAATAATTTTCAGGATTATAGAATTTTCAAATGCAAATTTCAAACAACAAATCACAATTCAAAACACATAATAAGAATTTTTTGAGAAATAAATGATGAGGTACTTACCTATTTCAAAATCGTATGCCAAGCAATTATCCGGGACTGAGAAATTTTCCACCCAACCATAGGTAGTCCTCTACGGACACCAATACCTAGCTAGGATATGAGACCACCAAGGTGAAGGAGGCAAACTCTGGATTCTCTTGAGTTGTTATTTCAATACCAAAAATCATGAAAGATCAACCAAGCAACCAACTATCGAGTTCTTTAATCAAACCAACTTTGGCACTCACAATACCTGCTCCACACAACACAATGAGGGTTCTCCTTCTCTACTCAATAGTCTCTCAAAATTTATCCCCTTTGGTCATCTTCAGTGTGGGCATAGAAAAGTACAAATTGATGTCCATCTATAGATTTAACTTAAGTAGAGTTTTTCTTTGTTCTTGGGCAATTTATGATCAACCTTCTTCATGAATTATAAGGATTTCCCTCTAGTTATTTGGACTTTTTTGTGTTTCACATCATCTCTTTCTTCATATTCTCTATGGATTTTTCTCTTCCTCATCCTCTTTCCATGGTTGTAATGGCCTCCTTTCACGTGCTACTCAATCCCATAGTATGGAAGTCTTATTTTTTCAAGAAAATCTATGTTTTCCTCTCTTCTATCATCTCCAAAAAACAACTCTCTCCTCCTATTCTAATTTCCCCTCTTTGCAAGAGTTAAATATGGAAATAAAAATATTCCTAAACCAACTTTTTTTTCAAAATTATGTGGGGGACATTTTTCCTAGAATGTAGGAGGTGATTGCCTACGTCTAGGATTTGATTTCATCCGCTTCTCTTATCTCTAATTTAAACTATAGGATATGCTCAATATCATAAAATAGTGAAGGGTAAAATAATTGAAATATGGATACAAAAAGAGACATAGGATTCTAGACATGTAAAAATTTACTTAGACCCCCTCACCTTTCCCCTCTTGTGGTATCATAGCCCCTTTAGGAAATTATGTTTAATCAATATTGGTTATTTTAGTAACCACAAAATAACAACGTTTACAAGTATTTAAAATCACCATGGCATGTCTACCTCATGGTGTGAGTAAGTAATAGTAATAAAAATATCTATGCAAAAAATATTTAAACATAATTAAATTCAAATTATTCCATAGGGTCAAGGCTGAGACATTACATTCCATCCCCCTTGGAATAACTCCATCCTTGATGTTATTTTATTGCATAATTTTTTATGATTGAAATAGGAATGAATATTCCTATCTCATTACATCCTCCATCTCCCAAGTAGCATCATCTGGTCCAAAGTGCTTCCATTGCACCTTTACCTAGGTGATGGAACGATTGCAAAGAAATGCTACTTTCTTGTTTAGGATGAACATGGGTTATGACTGGAACTCTCCCTCTGGTTCCACCTAAATCATAGCCCAATCAATAACATGGTTAGGATCATGTACAAATTTCTTAAGCAGTGATACGTGGAAAAAATTATGTGTTTTAATGTTAGTAGGTAGTGCAAGTGTATATGCTACTTTCCCCATCCTTTCTAGTATCTCAAATGGCCCACAAGCAAGATTCACACAAGTTTCAAGTTTCAAGGAACTCCTTCATGGTTTAACTTTGAGATAAACATGTTGTGCAACTTTAAACTCTTTATGCATTATGTTCTTGTTGGAATAATGTTTTCTATATGTTTTGAGTTGTCTTCATATTTTGTTTAATCTTAGCATCCTCTTATTCCATATACTTAAGAAATTTTAGTCCAAGCATGATCATGTTCACTAGATTAACCCAAATCACTAGGGTATTCCATCTTCTACAATAAAGTACCTTGAATGGAATCCTTTTCAATGATTCTTGATAACCAATGTTATAATCAAACTCTACCAAGTGTAGGTAGTCATCCCATTTAGTTGGTTTGATCATAACATGCATGTGAAGCATGTCTTCCAATATTTGATTTGTTATTTTTTTCTTCCAATCTATTTGTGGACGATAAGAAGTGTTGAAGTTTAAGTGTGCACCCAATCCTTCAAACAGTCATTTCCAAAAAAATGATGTAAGTTGTGAATTTCCATTAGATATAATTGTTCTAGGCATCCCATGCAACCTAAACATTTAATTCATAAATATTTTTGTAATGTTGATTTCTTTGTGTGTATATTTTATGGGAATAAAGTGAGTATCTTTGCTCATTTTTTCAACCACAAACATGATAGCATCATGTTGTTTCACTATCCTAGGTAGTCCTTTGATAAAATCCTTTGTTATTAGTTCCCATTTCCACTCGATAATTGGAAAGAGTTGTAAAAAACCTACTAGATGTTGGTGTTCAGTTCTGACTTGCTGACATTGAATGCATCTTGCAATGTATTATGGAATATCCTTTTTTCATTCCAAACCAACAATACTGTTTCCTTCCTCTAGAAATCATATTTTGGTAGCATGGGTGTCCTAGATATGGTTTCTTGTGTATTTCATCCATGATGAGTTCTTTTAACTCTACTAAATGAGGAATGTATAATCAATTTTTATAGATAATAAATCCATCTTTAGTCATCTATTAACCATCACATTTTTGTCTAGGTGGTTCTTGCTGCAACTTATTTATGATTTGAATGAAGTGTCGATCATCATGCAAGACTTATTTATTCTAATATTTAGGAGAGATTGACAAGTATCAATGGTTTCCATATCGATCACATGCATGCTTCTGTTGAGTTCATTAGTTACTTTGTTCTGTTTTTATTTTATGTATCTTATCTCAAAGTCATATTCACTGATAAAAGATAACCATATAGCTTATTTGGCATTCAAGTGTGGCTAATCAAATAGGTAATTCAACCCATTGTGATCTATCATCAATACAAATTTATTTCCCATCAATTAATGATGCCACATCTTCAGTGCATGAATTATAGTTGTAAGTCCAAGGTCACAGGTGACATAGTTCTTTCCATGTTATTTAAGTGTCCTAGACTCATAACTCACCGCATGGTCATTGTTCATAATAAATCCTGCAAGTCCTTCTTTACATGAATCTATACACACTACAAAATGTTTGTTTGGAATTGTTATTTTTAGAATTGGTGCACTAGTAAGAAGATGTTTCAATTGTTGAAAAATTTCTTCACATTCCGAAGACCACACAAATTATATTCCTTTCTTATCCAATGAAGTTATTGGAAGACCATCTTAGAGAATCCCTTAATTAATCTTTGATAATATATTGCAATTCCCATAAATGATCTAACATCTGTCACATTTTTCAGAGTGGGACAATTAATTATGGCCTTAATATTTTTTGGATCAACTGCAATTCCTTGTTTGATTTAATGTGTCCCAAGTGTTAAATGGATTTATTTTTGATAAAAAACATATTTTCTAAATTTTTCATAGAATTGATTCTCTCTCAGTGTTTTCAAACCCATTATGAGATGATCCTCATGTTCTTCTTCATATTTTGAATAGATAAGGATCATCAATAAAAACTAGTACAAGCTTATCCAAATATTTACTGAATACATTGTTCATAAGGCACATGAATGTGGTTGATGCATTGGTAAGTCCAAATGGTACTACCACAAATTCATGATGACCATACCTTGTCTTCAAGGTTGTCTTTTGTATATATTTTTCCTTTATTCTAACTCAATGATATTTGGATCACAAGTCAATCTTTGAGAACACTTTTTCCCCTTTACTTGATCAAAAAATTCATCAATATGGGGACCAAAAATGGGTAATTGTTTTTCACTATAACCTTGTTCAATTGTCTACAATATATGCACAATATGAGGGTACCATCCTTCTTTTTCACAAACAATACTAGGGCTACCCAAGGAGATACACTTGGTCTAATATATCCTTTCTCTAACAACTTCTGCAATTGCATTTTCAACTCCATTAATTCAAGAGTACTCATTTTATAAGGAGCTTTGGATACAAGTGTAGCTCCTGGCATAATATCAATTGAAAACTCAATGCCCCTCTTTAGAGATAGACTAGGCATCTCATCTAAAAATACATTGTTGAATTCTTGAAGTATTGGACAGTCTTCAAGCATTGGGCCTTTGTTTTTTGTTTATTCCAAAACATGAATTGCATACAACTGGTGACCTTTTCTAAAAATCATCTTCATCTGTAAGGCTCAAATGTATCTAATAGAGATGGATTTTTTAGTACCTTTCACTATTATCAAATTTCCATCATCATCTATGTAGTCAAAGGATTCATTATGGAAATCAAGTTTTACCTTATGTGCTTCTAGCCAATCCATGCCAATCAAAATGTCATATGAACCAAGAGGAAAGATATTCAAATTTTCACATGTGGATAGTCCATTCATTTACAGTGGGCATGCTTCCATCAACTCATTTACTTTTCTCATAGTTCCTACAACGAACTGCACTAGCCATGATTTCTTGTCCCAACATTTTTTTATTAATACAAGAGTCAACAACTTTAGGTGCAATATAGCTCTAACTAGGCCTTGAATCAATCAACATAGAAATATATTTCTCAGTAATCCTACCTTCAAATTCCACCACTGATTCTTGGTGGTCTACTTGTCGATCCTCCAAAGCATCATAGATTCTAGGAATGGTCCTTTCTACATCATTGATTGTTGTAGCTTCTTTTATGTTGTGGACAATCCTAACATTTTCCTATCTATGGGGAAAATATCTGAGTAGATTATATCCTCCATATCTCTAACATTTTAGAGGCCCTTTCCTAGGATCACATAGCCTCCTTCCCATTGATTATATTATCTTGTTTCCACTCTGTGATGAGTAAGTTTTTTGGAAACTATTTTGTGTTAGGTAACTTAGCTGAAAATTATTTGACTGATTTTTATATTGGCGAGTCTTGATTCCTTTATTTCTCAATTCATATTTCTCCTTTATCTTTTCCTTCCATGCTTTGTTGAACTCTGGTTTATGCTTATTCTGTTCATAACATTATTTATCCTTCCTGGTTGTCTCATCAAGAGTTTTAGGCTCATCAAATTCAATCATGTCTATGAAATATTAAGGTAGCCCAATGAGGAAGCACTAAATTTTAACTTCTCTTGCCTAATATATAGGACATATATTAGTATTTTTTGTTATCACATAATTTTTAGTTTGGGGAAATCCCAACCCAATCCACATAAATGTGATAACTACGGGACTACCTACCCACTACCACCTTAGATAGAAACTCCCCTGCATTTAGTGATGATGAAATCACCACAAGGGGGAAATATCAGTGACCCTAGGGGGATTGAGATGTAAAGTGAGATGATGATGATGAATACCCCTATAGTTTAAGTTTGGAGATGATGAAAGGCTTGAGGATGAGTCTTGTGAAAGGAAAAATGGTTTCCAAGTGTTGAATACCTGCAAAACAATGTTAGCCCTGCCCATAACAAGAAAAACAATAGATATGCAAGCCTTAAAACAAAGGGGATCAAGAAAGAACCCTTTATGTCCCAAATTGAAGTAGTATGGAAATACATAGATGAACAATAAAATATTTCAATAGTTGCAAACTTAACCAGCTAAAATCTAGTACAACATATCATAAATAAAGCTAGCAACGACTAGTCAAACTTCCAATTTTGAAAGCAAGACTTTGGTGGATTTAAGGGTTGTTTATTATATGTTATCAGAAATTTATTATGACATCCAAATGGATTTATAAAACAATTACTACAGAAGAAATAACTAGCCACATAAATCAGCAAGTAAACCACACAAAAAAAACCAATAACTAGTAGAACAATTACCAAGGTTTACAAGTGAATTTGAACAGTAGAATAGTGAGAAAATATTGAAAGAAGATGTGTTTTCTGTAGCTCTAATGGCTGTAACATTAATTTGTAACAGAAAATAGAACTACTTGGTAAAACAAGACACCCTTAGGGCACAAGAATTCTTGTAACATATAGAATAAATTCCAACTTAGACAATTGCAATATCTCAACAATTCACATATACCAATGCAATGATTTTATATCTCCAATGAAAATTAGACTAGTGCCAGATCAATTGGGTTATGGGGTCTCAATTAGACTAGCACTTAGGGTTTTATCATGCATGCAGAAAATACCTAAGGATTCCTACTTTTTACCATCATCCCAGACCTAATCCCCATTATTCTTAAGCAAATACACAGTTAAGAAGATCAAGTGAACATACCTTATTTACGGCATTTGGTATCGATCCCTCTTCATGCTTGGTCTCTCTTTGACTAGAACTCTCCTCCCAAGGATGACCTGCATTCACAAACGACAAACAAAGAACTCCACATGCATTTGATCTACGGATTAATGGGTTAGAGATT
>CBVK0101355024.1:0-21070 GCA_900067695.1 Picea abies | reverse complement strand
AAGTAGATCTTAACTAACTCCTAAGTGTCTAAATATCCTAACAATTGTAACCCATGGATGATGAACCTCGAGGATTTTTAGTCTATAGGAGGTCGATAAAGGGCCAAGGTCTCGAAATTCGCAATTACCTGGTGGTGCTACATGTAATGATGTGAGTGGTGCCACATGCCACTTAGATTTGGAAATATTGGACAAGGATTCGTGGAGGAATTGAGTGCCACATGTCGAGTGGTATGAGTGCCATGTGTCACGTTGATTTGGAATATTTGGATGGAGGTCTAGAATTTTTTTTTTTGCCATGTTTCCTTCTAGGTGGCATGACTAGATAGGGCTATGTGCCCCAGGATGCCTATTGTATATTGGATCTCAGACCACTGGGAGGTTTTGGGAAAATAGACCTTATGAAAAAGTCCAATAGTCGATGCATGGTATATTCGAGATGATGTCGAATGAAATCATTCAATGAATAGAAAGTGGACACGTGTCAATGCCATCTTGGGTGCTTTGATGACATGTATATCATGTCATTCCATGTGGGAGGTCCACGTGTCATACCGTGATCATGAAACATGTCAAATGGTTTTATTTTTTTAAGACAAAGTTCCATGGGAAAAATGAGTGACACATGTCACAAGATGATGGTAAGCATGTTTCATGCCAGGGAGTGGTAACACATATTGTTGGGTGGTTGGTTTCGGTACTTTCGTGTGTCATAGGCGCCATCGCATCCTGGAACAAGAATTTTGGGACTATGAAAAATGTAGAAGGCCCAAGGTCCCATGTTCCCAACAACTCTAGGACACATATCATCATCTGGTGAGAGTGGATTTCGAGAGGATGTGGAGCTCAATATTGAGCATGGAAAAGGGTCGATGCCAGTGAATTTCATGGCAAGTTCCACACCAACATCCATGATAGTTGCCACGTCTATGTTAGAGGATGACATTTTGTGACCAATTAGTGCCACGCCAGGTGGCACAGGTGACATGGATCCACGTGGCAGTGAATAGGTCTTTGGCCAATAAAGTTCCAGAAAACTTCAAAGGTCCATAACTTTTGATCTAGATCTCTATTTTAAGAAAAAATATATTTGTTCAAAAGTTATCGGCGAGTATAAGACTATGGTGGAATTTTTAAATGGATTCGAGGAAGTCGAGGAAAATTGAAAATTTAATACCCCATCCCCTAAAAGAGTACTTAGGGGGTTGAGTGTCTTACATCAACCCTCTTTCTCAATGAGTGAGATGCAAGTCTTTCTCAGTCCTAAAAGAAAATATTGACATATATGACCTTTCCCAAGGGCTATCATACAAATCNTGATATGACCTTTCCCAAGGGCTATCATACAAATATCTATCCAAACACCACTCCTCGAAGTGAAATAAAATGCAACCCCATTTTTCCCTTCGAAAATCTAGTTTCGATTATAGTGTCAGATAGCTCTCTATCATAGCTTCTATCATCGGAATGACTACATCGTATGCACACTATTGACTCCGATGGTACTTATCCAATGGAATTGTCCTGATATGTGTAAATCCATTATGTTATAAAGTGCTTATCATGTGCCTTTGTGGAAAGTCGTTGTTGGCCCAAAGACCTAGTTTACATTGTAAAAGTTAGACGTGTGGAGTGGGTCCCTCACATAACTACCAACATTACGTTCTAGGCAGCAATTTTTTAAATCCATAAATTTCAACCTCCCCACGACTAAGTTTTACGTTCACACGGGAATTATTTTTAGGTGTGAATATTCGTTCGATAAATTCCCCATTGGAATGATGAATAATAGGGATAATTTTTTCTCTCCGATGACCCCTCTTCGGTGACCATCTATTATGAAACTATTGAAACCCCTCTATCAGAATGAGTTTTTCATCTTATGTTTCCTTTCTAATGGTAAACTGCGATAAAGATAATATGAAGTGTTGAAGTCTTGAACTAAACAAACATGTTATGCACAACGAGTAATGAATAACACACACAAATATATAACATCTCTTTCTATCACAGTTCCCAATGTAAAAGTACAATATTCTCTCGATACCTTCCCCATCAGAGAACAAGAGGACCTTGAAAAGTTTTGATGGATAATCCCGATGACTTTATTTGATACTACTATCAGGGAAATTTTTAGGCTTGATATTCTGATACACGAACCTAGAAATAGTTTTCCATTCGATAACATTAATGACGATGCAGTCCTTCACCAAACCAGAGGATTTTTTCCAGTAAGAATTAATTACAAAATATTTGGGGAAAATTGTGAATACATAAGAAAATTTTAACCATAAATAGCGTACCATTTTTCTTTTACAATATTTTATGAATTGTGATATGCTTACTATAGTGTCGATCTGATTTCAGACCTCTACAAACTTCCAGGGTGATAGATATGTGAATAATTAAATTTTATCATTCATACTATTGTACTAATTCAATGGAATTATGTGGGATGTATTTATTTCATAAAATCAGAACAATGCTTTTTCTCGTTCGTATACTAGAAGAGGGAAAAAACCCATAACGAATGCACTTTCACCTATCATAAGTTCAAATGAAATTCTGGCTATAGACACCAATTAACACAATGGTATGGAGCATTGTCCCAGGTACGATGAAATTTACATAATTTTTAACATTAAATACTTCCTGCCCGAGGATGAAGAATTGGACGTATATCAGAATATTTAGAAAAGTTGCATTTATCTTATAGCATCCCATCCAATTATTTTTCCTTACAATGATGCAACAAGATTGTGCCTCACATACCTTGACAAAGACTCAACCACAATAATGAGAAAATGAAAGATTTAGTTAGCATCTCTAAGTCCATAGGATACAAGACTCTGATATTAACTCCCAAGACCTATAATTTCCTTGAACGAGCCATTTATAAAGAATTTTTGGAAGTATAATGAAGATTTCAAGGAGTTAATGGAGGATTGGTGGTGTGATGATGAGAGAATGCTCAAGATAGGAGAGTAAATCATCCATGTGTAAGATATTAAGAAACCCTACAGGTTTTTGGACACTATGATATGCATATTATATGGGGAGGAAGCATGTACACACTTTAAAATTGAATGGTTCTCTATGGAATACATGGTGGTGAAGAAGGGACAAATATTTAATTGGGCATACATATTGGCCTTTTGCATTTTTCAGAAAGTTAAGGAAGCCCCAGGCATGAAAAATCTCAGCCTCTACATGTACGCATTCCTAATTGATGCAATATGATATGCTATACATTTTCCTGCTTTTGGATGGAACTTGGACTCTAGTCAACCACCTATACATGTCTATTGTTCAGAAATGGGATGTCAATTATAAGAAGTACATTTTTTATATCTATTATAATTTCCTTTCTCCCCTACACACCCTAATGTTTGGGTACCCGCCATATAGAATATCATAGGATTCCCTAGAGAATTTAAATAATATTACATATTGGTATATGGGAAAATTTTACACACATATCAAGGTCTATGGGAGCTCTGAGGCCAAACATATCCTTTTACACACATATCAAGGTCTATGGGAGCTCTGAGGCCAAACATATCCTACCCAAATATGTTCCCGATAGGTTACTGGTCTAAGAGACTACTTACCAAACAATAGGAATCAGTATAACCTCATTCCTATCCTGGTAACAATAAGAAACTTTGGCCCACATTCCCTATAAACATAAGAAGATACACATTATCCAATAGCTCTCATGATAGGAAAGAAGTTGAAGCCTTGAGCATATATTCTTATGTACAAGGGAACCTAGAGGGTTTGACCCAAAATATATAACAGTCAATCATGTCAAGATTGTTGGCCTAGATCACCATGTGATTCATGAAGTAAATTATGTAGAGGGGATATTTAATGGGGTTTTATTCTTTAAATAAGTATTACACATGTTTCCATACGAGCCAAGTAAAGAGAATCTTATGATGGAAGAAGAAGAGGAGAGGAGGATAACCAAAGAACATTTTTTATTGCTTTTAGAAAAGGACAAAGAAAAGTTGGAAGTAAAATAAGCATAGAAAAATAGGATAGATGATGGGATACCAAAAGGCCTTCGAAGCATAAGAGGAATACAAAAGAAAAAAAAAATAGCTAGAAAAGGAAAAGAAGAAGGGCCAAGAGGAATTCAATAGAAATAATAAGGATGAAGACAAGAAGAAAATCATATTGGATGAGAAGAAGAAGAGAGAGGAAGTGTTGAAGAAAATTACAGAATAAAGGAAGAAGAAGGATTAAAGAGAGGAGAATACAATAGCATATGCAAAGAACAAGGAGAGGGAAAAACATGAAGCAGAGAAACTGAGGATGAAAACAAAAGCAGAGAAATAGAAAAAGAAAGAAGAGGAAGAATAAAAAAAGGATGTTGAGGCTGAGGCAAAGAGGAAGGTCAACAAAGAAGAAACAAATGAAAGACAAAGGAAACTAGAAGAAACCAAAAATAGTCCAACAACCCCTAGTGTTGGTATTGTTGACATACCTCTTCAAGAATGTAACCCTCTAATGGAAATACTAGGAAATTTTTCCTTTTCCTCTAAGGTGTTGGAGTTAGACCAAGCTTTAGTGGAAGTTGGAGAATATTACTAAAGAAACAAAACCAAGGGAATAGAGAAGAGGTAAAACAAAAGGAAGAAGGGAAAGATATACATCAGCTAGGGATCTTCCAAAATATCCATTAAATCGATGGAGAGCCTAGACCCCAAATACAATTCCATTCATACTGCCTCTTCTCTTAATGAATTTGTGGGGGGAAATGCAATGTTTGTGTATGAGTTGGTTTCTACCTTAGATACATCGTAAGACAAGGTATTTGATCTAGAGGAAGAGTTAAGGACATAGGAAGAGAATATTATTGAAGAGCTCAAAGAGAAAGTTAATTTAGCAGAAAGGAAAGATAAAGAGGATTTGGAAAACTAGTGCATATCGAGACTGATAAACTAAGTGAATATTTTCAAAAGAAAATACAAATAGTTGAAAGTATGCATAAAGGAGAATTGGGTGCCCTAAAATTGGAACACTTCAAAAATATAGAGAAAATAAAAAACAATAATGCATAGGAGTTAAGAAGCCTACAGAGAGAAAATGTTGAAGCCAATAAGTTTATTGAAAAACTGGAACATAAAATCCAAGGGCTAGAACAAGATAAAGAAAAGCTTGAGAAAGCTCTAGAAGAAAATTAGAAAGGAGTTAACATATTGGGAACTATAAAGGAAGAGGCCAAAGTTGTCAATGAAGAGATGAAGCATGTGCAAGATAAATGTTTATGTGTGTTAAATGATATCCAAAGGAACACAGACAATCAAATAAAGCTATAAGACCAAAGGAAGGAAATGAGAGACAAATATTAAAATGCTCAAGATGCCTTCAATAATTTTGGATTGGCAAAGTGTATACCAAAAACCACCAAGTACCTTGCCACTCTACACTTCCATGTAGGAGATAAAAGACCAGGTCTGGTTTGATACATGGAAATACCTCTGAGAGTACATCAAAAGCATTCAAAATATAGTGAAAATTTCCTAAAATATAGTATCGAATGATTTCAATGATCTACTAGAGGAATTTAGAGTGGAAATTATTCCGAACAGTGATGGTGTAGCCCTTGCTAAATTGATAATAAGGTAAGTAGAAGAAAAAAGGGATGTCAACCAAGAGGTTATTGAACAACTTACAAAAGTTATCAAGGAGGTCTTAAATGACCATTTGATGAAGCCAATAAAACTTATCACTTTGGCTAAGGAATTCATCAAAAGGACCGAGAAAAGATTAACGTTGAAAGTGACAACAAAAATGTGTGATAATAGGATAGACCTAGAGAAAATGAAGCTAATCAAGATAGAGACAATCTTGGAAGACTATGCACTATGGAAAGAATATCAGGATAGAATGGAGCTATAGAGATTCTCATAATTGTCTTGTTTTGTAATTGATCTTTCTCATTTTCATTGTTCTCACTTTTGTAAAATACAGATAGGGAATGTGAAACAATGAGTGCAAATTTCTCTCTAACATAATGGTAGTTACCGAATGTAAATAGTCCGTCTTATTTTATAAAAGAGGACACTGTGAAAGAGAAAGGGGTTTTGGTCTGTTGTATATTGGAACAATATTTTTATTTCTAATGAATAGAGCAAGATATATCTTGGAGATTGATTATTTATGTTTCTTTGAGACTTTTCTTTGTGCACGCACACACACACACACACACACACACACACACACACACACACATATATTGTGTGAATGTTATTGAGTAGAGTGATATGAATTTGTTCTACACTCTGTTCTTGATATTTAAGTTGTCATTGATTTCCTAATGAGTATAGAAACAATTTGGGTATGATATACAATTAATTATTGTTATGTTTGTATCATTTCTATATTAATTCTGTACTTGCACATATGAACTTCTTCTTTTGCTGGTAATAATATCTTTCATTGTCCTCATATTCTTTAGTCTACTCTTGATTGAGACATAATAGATTAATATAGGATGCATTTAGAAAAGTTGTAAATAACATTAGTTATATTTTTAATTCGTCTAAGAATATTGTGTTCTCATATTCATATTATAAAATATTTTAGAGTGACAGTCAAAACTACATATTGGTAAAAACTTCTATACCAAATCAGATTAGGTCTAATTAGATTAGGTCTAATTTGAACTTTCCATCATGTGTTCTCCCTTACCTTCTTGACAGTACATATGGACCCATCAGAAAAAACCTTTGGAACCAATTACAATTAAATAAATGAGAGAATAAAGCTCTATAATGAAGTACAATGCTTACCTTAAAATGCTACCAATGGTAGCATGTAAGTGAGTGATCAAATATCCTTTGGTCATGGTAGGTCAAAGACTCCTTTCAACACCTGGCAGATCAAATGATAACAACACACTCTAATGGAAACTTGAACAAGTATAATGAAAATTAAAGTAGCATAGTGTACATTTATAAAAGAATTTGACCTTTTTCACTACTATTTTACCTTTATAAAAACGTCATTTACGATTTGTATCGCACACTTGGGAAATTTATTTTTGTGTGATAAATGTGTTATTGCAGTCCTGCTATTTATTATTCCTTCCTAAATTTTGTTTGATGTGACAAAGTGCAATTATTACACCATTACAAGTTTTGGATCCTTGCGATATATTCACAATAGAAATTGTTTATTGCGGTGATGTGTCGCTTGAAAAAAAAAATTGAGATGTGTTCTGTCGCACTGGTGTAAAACCGTGACATGTCGTGAGAAAAATTATTTCCTTTGCGATGAATTGCACTAGCATAAAACTGTAAAGGTTGCAATACATCACAAAATATGAAAATTTTCTAAGTTGTGAAATTCCATAATTTCACAAATTTTTCCAAGTATTTTGTATTACAAGTAACCAAACTTTCTCACTTTGCACTTTATCATACAAAAAATGACTTCGCTATGCTATGCCACATGGAAAGGAAGTTTTTGAAACTGTGATATATTGTAATCTAGGATATTTTCCACTCTATGATAAGATGAATTTTCTCAACTAGAGAGTTAGATCAAAAGATCAAAAGCAATTTAAGACTTCATGGAATCTTTAAAGAGTGTTTAAGACTTGTTCAAAATGAAAATCCTTTCCAGTATCATGATACTCAGCTCAAAAGATTAGTCTTTTGAGATTCCAAGTCGAAATGGGAGGGACATGAATCCCTTTTTTCCTTGGTCATGTAGAAAAGGTGAAGAAGGTATGGGAAATTTGTTACTTGCTCAATGATACCATAACTAAGTTTAAAGAAAAATATTGATGTATTAGTGCTATTCATAATAAAATAAAGTTGAATTATTATAAAAATACAATTAACCCCGATATAGAAGACTAAAATTATTTATTTATTATAGCTATCATAAATAAGAAAATATATATTGCAAAATAAGGAATAAACATATGAGCTTCATACTAAGAATAAGTGTTGGATAAGACCCAAAGTTTCCTATGAGAATAGAATCTGTAAACTTTGCAATACTAATGGAGTGGATGATGAAACAATCTCTCTTGGAATTTTATGATAAATCAAGTATTAAATCTCATTTTAGAATATTTATAACATTACATGGATCTTCACATCTTGTTAACCCATAAAAACTAGAGTGATTTTGGAAAACTTCTTTCTAATTTATTTGATTATAGAAACAGCTCATTCATAAAATTAAATAATTTTATGTTTGCTCAATGTTAAGGTTTCGTAGAACCAAAGTTGGTATCATCATCATCATCTAGACACAACTAAGAGTTGTTTCTATGAAGATGACCCAAGTTCAAATCCTAGAGGGCTAGCTCATTCCATGCATTGGGTCTATTGGTTGTGGCTTGCAACTAAACCACCTTTGTTGGGCATGTGCTCTAATAGAGGTACCCTGACTCTTTTTTCCTTCATGGGAATTGCAACAATAATTGTTATTTATTTGTTGTAGTCCATGAGCATGTAATATGTAATTTTCATTGGATGGTGACACAATTTTGTCGGTTTTAGTCCATGGGTCATTTATAAAAAAAATATATAAAAGTTTATAAAAACTAATAATCTACTTTTTAAATTGTCCTGTAATTTATTTGATAATGATGACGACGATGATAACCATCCGCTTAAAGCAACTTTGGTTTATTGGACCTATAAACTTGAATTACTTTAATTTATCATGTTTGTTTATGTGATTGAATAACTTGAAAAAAAAAATCTAACTCCCTTTGATTTTTATGAGTCGACAAGTTATGGAGTTCTATTTTATTACAAATGTTTAGAAAATTTTATCTAATATTTGTGTTCATGCATTTTAATAAAAAGTGTTTTTCATCCTCTACATTATTAGTCTCATGATTTTGTTTCATGCCAAAGTGTTTAATGTCTTGTCAAACTCCTTATTTCACTATGAATCTCATGGAAATTTGTTCTTTTCTTTGCAATATTTATTTCTATCTTGAGATGGAAAAAATGGAAAGATAATTTAATCTTCTAGATTGGTTTTAATTCTTTCATTGTAGTGTTGTAGTAGTTCAAATTTATTATATTTGTTAGATACCTGGTCCTTGGGATTATTGTACATTGTAAATATTATTTTAGGAGAAATATGAAAAGTCATAAGTGAATAGAAAGAGTCATTCAAACCTCTTGGAAGATGAAACCAAAGGTTACTATGATTGTATTAATGTATGGCTCACTTTAATGAAATGAAATTCAATTTGTGGAGTTATTCATTGCCTAGCCTATCATTGGTATCAAAGAACTAGTTGTGTTTTACAAGTCCATGATCTCTAGAGTTTATTCCCTTCTCACTTATTTCTTCCTTCCATAGTTTCCTCTTTGGATTATTCTTTTTCTATTGCTACCACCATTGAGAGCACCACTCTTTGGTTATAACCATTCTCATCAACATTAGTTGGTGCTTCCTCCTTCCTTTTATCTCTTCCAACATCTTGAGCATCCCATGATTTCTTCATGTTCCTTCTTATCGCCATGTTGTTTACAAGATTTGAACAAATCTACATATAAATGCTAAATGAGATACCACCAGAGAGTGTCTACACGTTGAGACCCTTCAACATTTGTTATCTGATTATGAAAACAAGAAATGAAGAGGATTTGAAGTAAATAAGAATAAATACATGGAGCAGGAAGAGAGAAGAATATATTCAACCTCGGTGAAGGGATTCGATGATTCTCTATTGAAAATTAAGGAAAGAATATTCAAAGTGAAGGTCGAGTGAGAGACATAAATTAAGGAAAGAATATTCAAAGTGAAGGTCGAGTGAGAGACATGAATCTCAGGAGGGGGGGGGAATTATTTCATACATGAGTTTAAGCACTCTGAGCACTGAGGTGTGTAACCATGTTGAATATTCTTTGTCTTACACTCCAAACCTTTCATATTCTATCTTGAAATTGAGTGTGGAGAGGATCCCATAAGGGTTACGGTTAGGAATATGCTTAGATGGTTTGTCAATATCCTTGGCATACTCTCTTTATATTGAATTGGTTTCTATAAAAAAATGCATTCTCTTGTTTCAACTGTGGGTGTGGTTCTTAGTGGAAAAGAGAATTATATGAAAATTTCAAGGAAGATTGAGCATACCCCAATATTCAATAATCTTTGGGATGGAATTTTTGACGAAGATAATACACCTACCAAACCAACAATAGATAAAGAATTTTCCATATGGACAAATAAACATAATAAAGAACATGCCTTGATTGTTACTTCTATAAGTGAAGAGGTGAGTCATCACATAAAATCTATAAAAAAATATTGGGGTTCCTTGAATAAGTTGAAGGATTTGTATCATTCACATTCATATTTGAAGCTAATTCAATTGCAGTTGAAGGATAATTATCCCATGGATTTAGCATCCAAATTAAATCCATTATGCATGACATTGATGTTGCCAATGTGAAGATAGAAATTTCTCTCATGGACTTGATCAAGGTCATGTACCCCACATATTCTCACTATATTGAATCACTTCAAATTAGTAACCAACTAAAGTCCCTTGATTTTGACTCTTTGGTGGAGAAAATTGTAAAACATGAGAAGGATTTTGAGAAGAAGATAGATCAACCAACTAAAGAGACTATGTACCTTGCTCAACAAGGAAAGATTCGATCACATGATTCTTATAGAGGAAAAGGAAGCAAGAGAGGATGAATAAAGAAGAACTTCAGAGGTATAAGAGGTAGGTATAATCAAAATGAGAGATATGATCTTCACTATTTTCGTTGTGGAAAGAATAGAATGAAGAAAATACATGTAGGATCCCAAGGGAGAATATCATATAAAGGAAGGAACAAAAGGAATATGAAGGTAAACCTCCTAAATGCACTCATTTTTTTGTTTCTCACTACAATATTGGCACAAATGAAGATTTATTCAAAGCTTCATTTGATTCTTGGAGAGATGTTGGATTTCTTGACACTGGTGCTACCTACCACATGACATTCCAAAAGTATTTCTTTGAAGAATTGAATGACTGTAACATACACATTTTTAATCCCTACAAATTATAATGTAATTGCATAAATATGAATTAGGCTAGTGAGCTGATGTGTTGGGGTGAAGAGCTCGTATTGATTAAAATGGTCGAGAGCCAAACTATGTATTATGTACATTGAAATGATCAATAAAATAATAATCGTTGGATGTGATATGAGAGGAAAATTAATGATATGGGGCTATGATTCCATAAGAGAGGGGGATGAACAGAGTTGTATTCATGGGTTGTAGATTCCAAATAGTTTCCCTAAGTTTTGTTGCTTAGAGAACCTTCCCTTCTTTTGTTGTTTAGTGTACCAAAAACAATCATTGAATTCATGTAAGAGGGTGGGTGTGAGAAGTCACATACCTTAGTTATTGGGAGCATGGGCATGAATACAATCATCCTTGGGAAGAGTGTGAGTCAAGCAAGCATGGGAGAAGAAGGAAATTCGTGTAGGAAAATAGAATAGTTTTTACATATTGATTTTGGGTAGTAAGAAAGGAGATGAGTGTTGTGAAGAGCACCGGTCATGTTGTGCTCGAAGGAAACCATTATTATCTTATGTTTATTCTATAAATGTGGCATGTGTGCCCATAAAAATGGTTTGTAAGCCTGTAGTATGTTTTTTTTTTTGAGGGAATGGCTCAAGAGCCTTGTGAATGTTGTTGTGAGAACTTCTAGAGTAGATGAGAGTTCCAAGAGTCCCCAACTAAGATATTAATGGCCAACTGAGTGCACTAGAATACATGATAAATGAATGGTACAAATTGATGGACTAGCAACAAAGGGGGTATATTTCTTGGGTTGTGTAGGTTGTGGGGAAGAGAGATGATGGATTGGAATTTTTGTGGGAGTAGAACATGGGTGTTGGGATACTAAATGTGGAGAGTGGACAGCCAAGAGGTCCATATATCCTTTTGGAATCATAGCCTCAGCTCGAGGGTGTCTTTCTGTTGAGATTTGGAACAACAATGCCTATTGATGGGAGGAATGTCTTTTGTGCATAGTTGGTTCGTTATTTTTATAAACATATAAGTTTCTATTGTCTTTATTATGATTATTCCACTGTGTACATATTAATATGAATTATGTTATGTTTGTTGGGTATGCATGCATTTATGTTTTCTTCATTATATCATTAGTTGCATGAGTAAATCAACATGTTGTTTTGTTGTAGTTCCATAGGCCTACTTCCCCTTGGTTTATTTTAAATGTATGGGGCATTTTTAATTTTTGTTTCAGCAAGAAGGTACATTATAATGACAATGTATATAGTTCAATATAATTTTCACATAGTTCCAGTCTTAAACCTATAGGAGTTGGAACCATTAGGATCAATTTGTATGGATTCCCAAACTTTCTTCTACATGATTTTCTCTATCTTCCGAAGTTGTAGAGGAACTTGTTGTCTCTTGTGGACATTCAACAGAAATGACATTATATTCACATGTTTGATGTACAAGTTGAAATACGAATGTATTCCAACAATATGGTCACCATGATACGATGGGAGGATGACATATTATTGAAGTTGAAAGTGACATCTACACAGGCACATTATTCTACATCTCTTAATCACCATAATGAAGGTACATTGTCTTCTAGTCTCTTATGACATGCTATATTTTGGCACATAAATTATAATAGTCTTTGTATGTTGAAGAAAAATGGTGTTTTTAGTTTACCTACCATTCTAAGGAATTTAAAGCAATGTGATACATGTATTCTTGGTAAACATAGTAAGAAACATTTCCATCATTCCACTTTGAGAGCATGTAGAAAGATAGAGTTGATATACTTTGATTTGGCCTGGCCTCATGATTGCTCCATATACTTTTGAAAATAAATATATCATGACTTTTATTGATGACTACACTAGAATGTGTTGGGTTTATTTGTTGAAACAAAAATCTCAAACATTTGAAACATTTAAATTTTTCCATTTATGGAGTCAAAATGAAACATAATCTTGTATTGGCACTCTTTGTATTGATAATGGTAAGGAATATAATCCTAATGAGTTTGAAAAATATTTTTTCCAACATGGGATCAAACATCAAACCATTGTTCCATGCAATCCTCAACATTATGGTGTAGAAGAAATAATGAATGAGACACTCTTGAATATGGTATGTTCAATGTTATTTTTCAAGATTGTGAAGTTTATTTTTGGGATGATGCAATTCTATGTGTAGTGTATGTAAGAAAAAAGAGTCCATCTCATTATATTGGGAACATGACTCCTTATGAAATGTGGTATGGCCACATTCCTCTAGTGGGGAATCTCATGGATTTTTTGGTTCTACTTGCTATGCCTTAATTCCTAAGGAGAAATGAAAAAACTTGGTCCAAGGAGTCAAAATTTATCTTCTTGGAGTACTCAAATACCACCAAGGAATATCATCTTTACAATGAAGTAAACAAGAAGTTCATTCTTTCTAGAGATGTGATTTTTTTTAGTCCAAAAAGAATGAAAAAATTGTTGAGCGTCATCTTGATCATCTGGATAGATTCACCCATGTAAATATATATCATGATTTTGATCATGAGATTCCACATATTGAATGGGGCCTCAGATAAATCTCTGGAATCTCCATTTGAAGTGCCATCTCCCCCTCATGTAGAATATCCTTCCACTTCATCAGAATGGGAAGTTCAATTGGATGAAATGATTGAGAGTATTGAAAGGTTGAACCTTGATGGGAATGTATCACCATATCAATTAGTGGAGAAACATGAACCATCACAAAAATGTCCAAAGTGGATCATAAAGAAACTTGAAAGTGTTTGTCCTTATGAGGTTGGAAACATAGGAACCAAAATCTTAACAACACAAGATGATGGAGAATATGATTCTCACGATGAGTGGAAATAATCCATGCAGAAGGAGTATGATTCTCTCATCAAGAATGGGATATGGAGGTTGGTGGATCCCCCATTTGGAACCAAACCAATTGGATGCAGATGGGTGTACACGAATAGGTACAAATAAGATGGCTCAGTTAAAAAGCATAAATCTAGGCTTATGATGAAATGATATTCATAGAAAGAAGGCATAGGCTATGAGGATAATATTTCCCATGGAGAAATGGGATATCATTTGTACATTTTTGGCTTTGGTAGCACAAAATAGGTGGAAGTTTCATCACATGGATGTGAAGAAAACCTTTTTAAATGGAGACTTGAAAGCAAATGTCTACATGTCTCAACCAGAAGGATTTTCTATGAAGGGTCAAAAAAATAAAGTATGCAAACTCATCAAGTCTTTGTATCGCCTAAAGAAAGCACCTCGTGCTTGGTATGAAAATATAACTGAGCATGTTTTGAAGATAATTTTCATGAATTTTAATATTGATGATGCCACTTTGTTTTTCAAGAAAGTTGGAAAACATTTTGTATATCTCGTGGTGTATGTAGATGATATTTTGATAACAAGGAACACTGAAGCATATATTGCATCCATAAATAAAGAACTAAAGAATGGTTTTGAAATGACATACATGTGACATTTTCACTACTACTTGGATATTGAAGTAACTCATAATATAAAGCATGGATTTATCTCCAAAAATATGTACATTGGAGAATTGTTGAACAAATTTGGCATGGATGATTATAATCCTCTCTCTACTCAAATGGAACAAAATTTAAAGATAACATCAAAATAAGGGAATGAGTTTGAGGATGCCACTAAATATAGAAAAATTGTGGGGGGTCTTATCTACCTTACTACTACTAGACCAAACATTCCATTTGTAGTTTGGATCCATTCTAGTTTCATGCAAAAACCTTATGAAGGAAATTAGTGTGTTGCATAGAGAGTTCGAAGGTAATTGAGGAGAACTCAAGACTTACTCCAAGGTGGATGACTTCAAACTAGTTGGACATATAAAATCAGACTTTAAGTGGGATAAGGAGAAAGGAGTGTCTACTTTAAGATGCCTCATAAGTCTTGGATAAAAAACTATCTCTTGGAGATCACACAAACATTCAATTCCAACAGATTCCACTATAGAGGCATAGTATGTGGTTGTTGTAGAGATGATAAAAGATATTGTGTGGCTTAGGAAGATACTAGACGATTTGCAGGAGAAATAGGTGAATGCTACTCCACTCTTAATTGACAACACTTCTACAATCAAGTTGGCCAAGAGTCCTAGATCCCATTATTGAACAAAGAACATCAACACAAAGTACCATATGATTCGACATCATGTAGAGACCAAGACCATTCAAATGATACATTGTTCCACAAGTGAGAAAATTATAGAAATATTCACCAAAGCGCTTGGAAGAGAAAAGTTTGAAAAGTTCAGAAAGATTCTCAAACTTACAAACACCCCTTTGAATTAGGGGAGGGGGGAGGGGATGTTTGATACCCAATCCTTAGGATTATGGAACATTGTAAATATTATTTTAGGAGAAATATGAAGATTCGTAGGTGAATAGGAAGAGTGATTCGGATCTCTTAGAAGATGAAACCAAAGGTCACTTTTAATTTTATTAATGTATGACTCACTTTAATGAAATGCAATTCAATTTGTGGATTTCTTCATTTCCCAACTTGTGAATATTCCCATTCTCCCTATAGTTGTGCATTTTCTTTTAACATTAATTATGATAGGACCTTTAACATTATTGATATCTTGGATGGAATACGATGAATTTCTAGTCCAACCTCTCATTGGTCTTGAATGAATTTTAATGATGTTTCTCTTATTAATATTGAATGACTTTTAATGATGTTTAAATGAATGATTGGAAGTGTGACATTCTTCATGCTAATTAGCTTGAGTTTGTACATTAAATACATGAGCATAGCTTACTTTTAATAGTTAGAGATCCAACTTAAAAAAAAAAAAAATTGAAATATGTTACACTTTATTTTAAGATTATGAAAAAAGGATTTACTCAATATTTTTTTACATTTACCTGAAAATATTATTATTTTTCACACACACACACACACACATATACGTTTTTTATAAAAAAAAAAAAACTTTGTTGAAAATAATCACAACGATATGGAAAAAAAACTTTATATCTTGAATAAACAAGTACTCTAATTGTTTTACTTAGTTTTTAGACCATATGAAATCAAAATAAATTAAATCACAACCAAACTCAATAAATATGTTATATGTAATACATATAACATATGGAAAAAAGATTTACTCAATATTTTTTTATATTTTCCTGAAAATATTATTATTTCTCTCTCTCTTTCTCTCTCTCTCTCTCTCACACACACACACACACATATATATATATATACATGTTTTTTATAAAAAAAAAAACTTTGTTGAAATTAATCACATTGATATGGAAAAAAACTTTATATCTTGAATAAACAAGTACTCTAATTGTTTTACTTAATTTTTAGACCATATGAAATTAAAATAAATTAAATCACAACCAAACTCAATAAATATGTTATATGTAATACATATAACAAATGTTATATGTAATACATATAACAAATGTTATATGTATGTAATACATATAACAAATGTTATATGTAATACATACATATAACAAATGTTATATGTAATACATGTAACATTTGTTATATGTATGTAATACATATAACTTACATACATATAACATATGTTATATGTATTACATATAACATTTGTTATATGTATGTAATACATATAACTTACATACATATAACATATGTTATATGTATTACATATGTTAAAAAATAGAACGATTAAACCATTCCTTAACTAACTCTATGGAGAAAACACCTAATTTTCTACACGTGTATATTATTAAATTCACATAATTATGGTTGGAGAATGAAGTTTCCTTAAATTGGATTTTAGCAAAAAGCCAAAGAGACCACTTCAACTTTTTGTGACTTCAACTTATTGTGGTTCTTTACCTTAGAAGGTAAAGAGTCTTTTCACGACTTTTCCCTTTCCCTTTTATATGTGAAATAAACCTACTAACAATATCTTGCTCATTTATATGTTATGTGCATCATCATTTTATAATATAATATTTGCACATCATTTATGTTAATATAATATTACAATTTTTATAGAAAATATAATATCATTAACCTCGTTTATATGATATTTTCATTTATAGAGTAAAAAACAAGTGAGGTGTTTATACACAGATCTTTGGTTAGATGGCTAGGTTAAGATTAGATGGTGCAATAGAAGTATGTATCTTTTGCTAATTTGATTGGATGAAATGATTGAGAGGATTGGAAGGCTGGAATTTGATGGGAATGTAGCACCATATCAATTAGTGGAGAAACATGAACCATCACAAAAATGTCCAAAGTGGTTCATAAAGACACTTGAAAGTGTTCATCCTGATGATGTTAGAAAGATAGGAACCAAAATCTTAACAACACAAGATGATGGGGAATATGCTTCTCATGATGAGTGGAAATAATCCATGTAGAAGGAGTATGATTCTCTCATCAGGAATGGGACATGGAAGTTGGTGGATCCCCCGTTTCGAACCAAACCAATTAGATGCAGGTGGGTGTACAAGAATAGGTACAAATAATATGGCTCAATTAACAAGAATACAACTAGACTTATGATTAAATGATATGAATAGAAATAAGGCATAGGCTATGAGGATAATATTTTCCCATAGCAAAATGGGTATTGTTGGCTTTGGTAGCACAAAATAGGTGGAAGATTCATCACATGGATGTGAAGGAAACCTTCTTGAATGGAGACTTGAAAGACAATTTCTACATGTCTCAACCAGAAGGATTTTCTATGAAGGGTCAAGAACATAAGGTATGCAAACTCATCAAGTCTTTGTATGGCCTAAAACAAGCACCTCGTGCTTGGTATGAAAATATAACTGAGCATATTTTGAAGATAATTTTCAAGCATTTTAATATCGATGATGCCACTTTTTTGTCAAGAAAGTTGGAAAACCTTTTGTATATCTCGTGGTGTATATATATGATCTTTTGATAACTGGGAACAATGAAGCATATATTGCATCCATAAAGAAAGAACTAAAGAATGGGTTTGATATGAAAAACATAATCCTCTCTCTACTCAAATGGAAGAAAATTTGAAGCTAACATCAAAAGAAGGGAAAGAGTTTGAGGATGCAACTAAATATAGAAAACTTGTGGGGGGTCTTATCTACCTTACTACTACTAGACCAAACATTTCATTTGTAGTTTGGATCCATTCTAGTTTCATGCAAAAACCTTATGAAGGACATTAGTGTGTTGTAAGGAGAGTTCTAAGGTAATTGAAGGGAACTCGAGACTTACTCCATAGTGGATGAATTCAAACTAGTTGGACATATAGATTTAGACTTTCATTGGGATAAGGAGAATGGAGTTTCTACTTTAAGATACCTCATAAGTCTTAGATCAACAAATATCTCTTGGAGATCACACAAACAATCCATTCCAATAGATTCGACTATAGAGGCATAGTATGTGGTGGCTATAGAGATGATAAAGGATATTGTGTGGCTTAGGAAGATACTAGAGGATTTGCAGAAGAAACATGTGAATGCTACTCCATTCTTAATTGACAACACTTCTACAATCAAGTTGCCCAAGAATCCTAAATCTCATGAACAAAGAACACCAACACAAAGTACCATCCGATTTGACATCACGTAGAGGCCAAGACCATTCAGTTGATACATTGTTCTACAAGTGAGCAAATTGCAAAAATCTTCACCAAAGCGCTTGGAAGAGAAAAGTTTGAAAAGTTCAGAAAGATGCCTAGACTTACAAACACCCCTTTGGATTAGAGGGGAGGAGGGTACGTTTGATACCCAATCCTTGGGATTATGGTACATTGTAAATATTAGTTTAGGAGAAATGTAAAGATTCATAAGTGAATATGAAGAGCAATTCAAAGCTCTTAGAAGATGAAACCAAAGGTCACTTTTAATTGTATTAATGTATGACTCACTTTAATGAAATGCAATTCAATTTGTGGATTTATTCATTTCCAAACTTTTGAATATTCACATTCTCCCTATTGTTGTGCATTTTCTTTTAAACTTAATTATGAGAGAACATTTAACATTATTGATATCTTGGAGGGCATACAACGCATTTATAGTCCAACCTCTTATTGGTCTTGAATGAATTTTAATGATACTTCTCTTATTAATATTAAATGACTTTTAGTGATATTTAAATGAATGAATGGAAATGTGACATTCTTCATGTTAATTAGCTTGAATTTGTACATTAATTAAATACATGATCATAACTTACTTTTAATAGTTAGAAGTCCAACTTGATAAAATGAAATATATTACACTTTAATTTAAGATTATGAAAGAAAGATTATATATATACTTTTTTTAAATCGATATGGAAAAAAGCTTTATATGTTGTTGAATAAATAAGTAATCTAAACTTAGTTTTATACCATATAAAATCAAAATAAACCAAATCACAACCAAACTCAATAAATATAAATAGGTTAATAAATACAACGATTAAACCATTCCTTAACTAACTCTATGGAGAAAACACCTAATTCATTATTAAATTCACATAATTATAATAAACCAAATCACAACCAAACTCAATAAATATAAATAGGTTAATAAATACAACGATTAAACCATTCCTTAACTAACTCTATGGAGAAAACACCTAATTCATTATTAAATTCACATAATTATAATTAGTTAATGAAGTTTCCTTGAATTGGATTTTAGCAAAAAGCCAAAGAGACCACATCAACTTTTTGTGGTTCTTTTCCTTAGAAAGTAACTAGTCTTTTCACGACTTTTCCTCCTTCCCTTTTATATGTGAGATAAACCTACAAACAATATCCTTCTCATTTATATGTTATGTGCATCATCATTTGTATAATATAATATTTGCATATCATTTATGTTAATATAATATTCCAATTTTTATAGAAAATATAATAACATCAACCTCGTTTATATGATATTTGCATTTACAGAGTAAAAAACAAGTGAGGTGTTTATACATAGATCTTTGGTGGGATGGCTAGGTTAAGATCAGATGGTGCAATAGAAGTATGTATCTTTTGCTAATTTACCAGAACTTGCAGGTTCCCCACAATTGCTTGTCAGGTAACAGTAGTACTATTTGCAGAAGGCTGCGAGTACTTTTCTGGGTGGAGTTGCAGGCCGCCTCGCATGCTGTATAAAGCAACTGTCCAGCACCACTACATCACCAACTTCCCAGTTGATCTCCACAGACTCTTCTTCAGTTATTTGGACGCTTGATTCAATGGCATGGCAGAACAGAAAGAAAGTGCAGTGTGGAATGGCTAGGTTCAGCTTACAGTAGCCATCTCAAGATGGAATTTGATGGGTTGATGCCTCGTTTGCAGTGTAAACTATTCCTTCAATCTTCGCCCTGGAAGCTAAGCCCAGATAGGGCTGGTCTTCCCATCCAAATGCTTCAACAACTGCATTGAAATCGGATGCACTTCTCACAGGAAATCCTCTAAAGAGCAATGCCCCAACCCGTTTTAGTTGATTGTCTATCCATTCTCTGTTGTGTTGGATGGAGTGGACAAAGGACCCAATAGACGTGTTTTCTTCAGAAGATGGAGGCAGGAGAACCATCGGGAAGACGCTGCCATCCTCAAGAACTTGTTGTTGGGCAATACTCCCTTGTCCAAACAAGAAGGCCAATTCCTCCATTATATTTCACTGCACTTCACAATGCTTCAGTATCATTGTTTTGCATATATAATAGGATCCGATAACCATTTATCTTCCCACTCAAACGGCATGTGATACCACCGAAGTTCCGTGTTTCTATCACATACCCACGTCATCCACATTCAGTATTTTGTAAGATACGGCGTCATCATGGAGCGTTGCAGTGAAGGTGTGTACTCGAGCGGTCAACTGCGAAGGGCAGGTCAAATTTCAATTCGAAGAGGTATTGTTCAGTAACCCGTTTAGATCGATTAGTTATTAGCACAGCCGTTAACTTGCGGCTGAGAATGCTAAAGGTATTAATTCTACTTAATCATTTAAATGTGGCATTTACATATCCTTACAGTAATTTTTTAATGTGATTAGGTAAATGTT
>CBVK0101355017.1:0-13650 GCA_900067695.1 Picea abies | reverse complement strand
CCTGGTTTGCAAGATACAACCTCCTGAAGTTATTCGGGAATTATTAGTTGGAGTCTTCAAAATTAAATGTTGAACGCCCCTTTTCTTACTGCATGCATACTCCCTGAAGTCCCGAAAGATCTCCATGTGGCCTTCGCCATTCAATAGTCGACTTTTTATTTTTTTGGCATTCGACGATCGACGATAGACATTTAATGTTTCAGTGTTCGATAATCAGAGATCTAATTTGATCATCCCACTACTATACTATGCCCCAAATCTTCTGAACTCCCAAAGTCTCAGACTCCTGGAGTCTCAGTCGTGTCCCCAACCACGTTGGCCAGGGTGGAATGAACCATAGGTTGACACTGTCCCCAACCACGTTGGCCAGGGTGGAATGAACCATAGGTTGACACGCGGTGAGGGCCATGGGTGACACATGTCCTCATTAGGGGGTGACATGTGTCATAATTTAATAGGAATAAGGTGTCTGTGAATCATCCATATCTTGGTGACACGTGGAACCTTATTTTCAGGTCCACTTCACCCTAGTGATGCCAGTGAGCCATGTCAGCCTCCGACCTACAACCTTTTAACTTCTTTTAAATCTCGCAGTTGAGATATTTCCACGTAGACCCATAGATCCATGACTCTCATTACTTTGCGACTCCAGGCTTCAGAGCTTACCAACTCCTCACATTGTGAATCCCCCAAAGTGCCAAGTCTTTAGACTCTCTAATATAGCACCATGTATCCTTATCCTATCAATGGTTTAGATTCACTTCACCATTCACAACTTTGAATTTTTTCACACTCTGAAGACTCTTGGCCAAATTCCTCTGGAGTACCAAGTATTTAGACTATAGGATCTCCCGCCACGTGGCCTCTCATCCCAAGTCTCTAGTCCAACGAGATAATTTTGACAGGGAACATGTGGGGGCCACATGTCACTCCATGCCACATTCCTAGTTGGTTGGGAAGTTAATAGGGGTTCTCAACGGAGTCCTTAGATCGACGACTAAGAGGGATCCTGAAGGATCCGAAGATTGATAGTCTATGTCACTTAGAAAATTTGACATTCTATGTTGAACATCAACGTTTAGAATTCAGTGTTCTACGTCCCTATATATTCACATTGATACTGCAGAATACTCGAACTCCTGAATAGTTGTTGATCTATGGACATATGTCCCTCTATTCTCAACAGTCTAGATTAACTTCACAACTATGAAATTCATGAGTTTAGGTGCTAAACCACTCTTATTCTCCTGAAGTGGAACTTCATCAAAGTACTTAACGCTACCCTTCCTAAATCTGATATAATGGTTGAGAGAGATCTCGACTGGATGAAGACTCTTGGCCAAGTTCCTCCAGAGTACCAAGTCTCTAGACTATAGGATCTCATGCCATGTGCCCTCTCATCCAACGACTCTAGTCCAACGGGTGAATTTCGACAAGGGACATGTTGGGGGGCTACATGTCACTCCATGACACGTTCTTTGTTGGTTTGGAAGTTAAGAAGGGTTCTCAATGGAGTCGTTAGATCGACAACTGAGAGGGATCTCGAAGGATCCGAGGATCGACAGTCTACGTCACTTCGTAAATTCAACATTTGACTTTCTACGTCCCTATATCTTCACATTGATACCACCGAGTACTCGAACTTTCGGATAGTCGTTGATCTGTGAAGACGTGTCCCTCTATTATCAACGATCCAAATTAATTTCATGACTCCAATATTCGAGAGTTTCGGCACTAGATCACTCCTATTCTCCTAAAGTGGAACTTCGTCGAAGTACTTAACGCTACCCTTCCTAATTCTAATCTAACGGCTGAGAGAGATCTCCACTGGATCCACAGATCTATGGCCCTCATCAATTCGTGACTCTAGCTTTCAGCTCTTTATGAGGATTGCAGAGTCATAAGTCTCGAAGTCCCGAAGCCAAAGTAGCTTAGCGAGGGGTTCCCAACCCTAGATCATATGGGATCATATTTGGATTCTGGGCTACACTCATCTCTTAGTCAAGACTTGATTAAGGCCATGGGTATGAGCCCTCAGTCAGATGGGTGGAGGGGCTGAAGGAACTCCATTCTCCCAAAGATTTGAACTTGACATTTATGCTAAAGTAAACTCAAAAGGTCGACAAGACTTAAACGTTTCAGTTAATCCTACCCAAACTCTCCTGCAGATTCATATCCCATAACTCTCTAGTCGCTAACTGAGGTAAATAAAAAACCAAGCAAAAAAATTAGTTTCCAGAAACAAAATGAACATTTCTAATAATTGTTCAAACAATGCAAGACTTAACCATAAACACATACCTTCAATCATCACATCCAATATATTAAACAGAGTATGAAAATACTTATCAGAACTGGAAAATGTGAATCGACTGTTGAAAGGGGTGCTTGTTTCCACCCAACCATAAGAACAACCACTCCTACCATATTTAACGTCGGCCACCCCCGAGCTAGACCATGATGCTTTGAGAGATATTCTTTATCCTTTCTCCACGACAGTCAGGGATGAAGGTTATTGTCCTCCTCCCACAGGATCTTGGCAACCAGATTCCTCTACACCAAGCAAGGTTGTTTGCACGAGAACTTCCTCAGTCACTCATCCTCCTCATTTATCAAATTGTAGCGAGACCCTGCCCAAGGATTCCTACAACAAAAACAAGCTTTCCTCTTAGATTTTCTATCAACTCCAGAGTCAAATCATGATCACTTATCTTCTGGAGATTGTTTTCTCTACTCTAGTTCTTGCATATTTGTTTATATCCCCCGAATCACTTCCTTTCTTGCCTTCCTTAGCAAGGTTATGAATCCCTGACTTGTGGTCAAGCCTGGAAGCCGTACAGATGGGTACCCTGCCCCATATCTTCATTAACTATTGAGGATGCCCTTCCAACTACCAGCCTAACTAGTAATTCATTTCTGGGTCAAAGGACTATTGAGAAATTACACCTAGTAGGTATTCATTTGGCGAGGGTCATCTCAACCATTCTTGGTTTACCTACCCCTCTCTCTCATAACATTCATGGTCTATCTTGGAAAAATCCCCCCTTTCAGCAGCTGTGAAAAACATGTCCAATTTCTATTACTAACATAAAATTCATACATTGACCCTTTTATACAAAGGTTCATCAAATAAAATATTCACACATATTTAGTCCACCATAGTCTCTTAGCCAGTTATATTTAAATTTACAAATTGGGGAGAACAAGGGTATTACAGGAACATAAGTTCTTCTTCCCCTCATAAAGTTTTAATTTTCCAAGTTGGTAAAACATCCTCGCTAGGGTTAGAATTCTAAATCCCTAAAGGGCTATCACTTTAGGACTTTATCCCTAAACAATTAACCTTTGAACTAAGTGAAGCTACAAGAAGGGAGAAACAATATCTAGGGCCCAAACATGTTTTCACCCTAGATATCATTTCCTCAAAGTCTAAAGCCTAAGGTCTGATTGTGCTTGCACCTTAGGTTTTATACTCTACCTCTTGGTTTAAATTAGATCAATCTTCAATTTTGGATGCATTTGAGACTCCATAGGACCTATAATGACAACAAAAATGATCTAGAAGAAATTTTGTTACAAAATTTTTCTACAACGACTGAAAATTGTCTTAATTTGTTGCATACACCTAATTATAAGTGGCTTAACTTGTTCATAAATATTCTTTAGCAATTGGATAATATTCTATTGGTTAAATTATTTCTTTTCATGGTCAATTGTTGTGTTTCCGAGCATTAATTTTTGTTTGTATTGAAAATAATTTGTTGTTGTTATATAACTATTTATTGTTGCAAATTTGCAAAAACCAATGCAATTTAACTTGTCTAGTGTCTAGAGAGATTATTTTTGCATAACTTATCTTAGTAGTTGTTTTATATATGCTACAAATTTTTCTTGTTCTGAGAAGGCACAACAATCACCTTACAACATCTCTTTCCTTCCTAGACCTAGACCAACTTACATGTGATCAAGATAGGGTGCGATAGACTTGGCTATAAAACTTGTTATTCGATCACTTGAGGTCACCAGGGAAGCCTCCCTTGTTGTTGAACTCCTCCATCACTAAAACGAGGTAAGATCCTACTTAGGTGACAATAGTACTTTCTTCCACAATTACACAAGATTTGGGGTTCTTGTGGAGGGATTTGCACAAGCACAAATCCCGCAATAACATTTTGGCACTATTGTCAAGGAGTATTGAGTCATTATCCTCACGACATATCTTTGGTAAACTTATCCCAAAGACCTTATCTCACAAGTTTACCTTGTAAATCCATTAAGGGTAGTTCCCTCACCTTCCTTTGATGATCCTACAGGGACCATCTATCGACTCCACAAATATCAAGGAGGTACACTAACCCTCTTAAGACTTACAAAACAAGGCGTCCTCATAATTCCCCTATGATTAAATCCTTATTCGGTGGAAACCTTCCTTTATCTTCAATGACTCAAAATAAATAGGTATCCAATATATTTAAAAGCTTAGACATGTTTGAAATCCCAAGATATTCTTGTTAGATCCCTCTGAAGTTTGAAAAGTGGTTGATCAAGTTTTCTGATAATGATGTGACTAATTTCGAAGAACATTTGGATAACTTATGGGCCTTTTACAACTTAATCCCATATGTGATGATGTTGAATATGTAGTGATGAAACTCTTCTCATCCACTTTAATTGATGATGCTAGGAGATGGTACAATAGTCTCCCTAGGAAAAGTATTAAGACCTGGGATCAATTTGAAGAGACCTTTATGACAAGGTGGGTTACCAAGGAAGCTCATAATGTGTTGTTGTTGTGAATTACTGAAATGAAAAAGAAATATAATTAAACTGTCAAATATTTTGATGTCAATTTTGAAAAGTTTCTCTAAAAAAATCTAACAATCTTCGCCTCAAAAAGGAACATCTCCGTTTCCTCCAAATTAACACCTTCCCATGACATTTTGGTTTCATGCTTAGGGAAAAGACCCCAAAGAACCTTGAGGAATCCCAAGAAACAACTGTAAGAATCAAGGATAATAATTCATCCTTTATGGTAAAACCTTTCTATTCCCCAAGAGCCAAGGATAACACTAAACCAAGAACATTACACAATGTCGACCCCACTAAAGATATAAGCACATCATGGGCACAAAGGATTGAAGAAGTAATAAATTACCTCACCAAAAATCAAACCCTAATGATGAACAAGATCACTAATCTAGAAAGGGTGCAACATAAAGCCATCAAGCCTCATTTTATGGGGCAACCTCAAAGATCAATCCAAGCATGGAAACCTGGGGCCCCAAATGAACAAAGGGTTCCCAACACTCTAGATCCTTCAAACATTATAAGTCAAGAAGAGACTCCTTGGTTCCTAAATTATGGTTATTCACATTGGAAACAAGAATTCCCAAGGATTAATGAGGAACCTGATCATATGAATGTATTTGATACCATAAATTATGTATTTTCCATATCTCCCCAAGATTGCCTCAATATCACACCAGAACAACTTGAGGAGGAAAAGAGAGAAACAACCATGAGGGATAGGATGAAGATCATAAAAAAATGGATTAAGAATCAAGGGAGAATCTTAGGAAGAGAGAATTACAAGTGTACACTTGACAAAGAAATGTTCCCCAAGATCCTCCTAGTGGCTCTAGATTCCCTCAACCAAGGCCTCCTCCACCACCTACATATGATGTTCCTCCTAGTTCCACTTTGCCAAGGACTAATGATATAGACTTGAATATTGACATAAATGACATCTTGGTGAATATAAATGTGCTTGTAACTCTAATAGAAACCATTAAGATTCCTTTGATGAGAATAAATGTTGAGAAATTCTTTAGAGTACAAGGGGAACCTGAAGAACCTCTTGTGATGCTACACGATAATAATTTTAGACGACACTATGATGAGCACCCACCTTTATACATTTCCTTGAAATTGAACAATAAGTGTTTAAACAATTGTATCCTTGACTTGGGGGTGAGTGAAAATGTTATGGCCTTGAAAGTAATGAGACAATTAGGTTTGGAAGTGACAAGACATTATACACATTTTTGTGGGATTGAGTCTAGGGATATTCCCACATATGGTGTGATAGAAAATTTGAAGATTCACCTTGATCGATATCCTGAGATAGCATTTCTGATGGAAATTGTTGTCATCGATGTCCTATATGTTTGTGGAATTCTCATGTCTGGAACGTTTGTTGCAATTTTGGGTGGTACCTTATAGATGGATTTGACTTATGTTACTAAACTAATGGATGATGAAATCTATTCCTATCTACCTAACCCACTAATGGAAATAGATCATGTTGAAGAAATTTATCTTGAACCTGATAGTATGGATCCCTTAGAGGAGTTCTCTAAAGATTTCAAGGACTCTCCTCCAAACTTTTTCCCAGATAACCTCCCTTTTGATAAAGATGAAGATATTGATGATATAGTGTGGTGTAAAAGGGAAGATTATAAAAAACAATTAGACAAGTACAAAGACAAAGTGGTTGGATCTGTCAGAATATTGAATAAGGATGATAAAGAGTTGTTGATTAGACCAAGCCAAGAAGGTACTCCTACAATGGAATCCCACCCCCCTCTCTTGAAGAAATATACTAGGGTGATTCAAGAAACAATTGATCTCAAAGGGAAGGATTACAAAAAAGGATATTTGTTCTTAGTGTGGGACACAATGAAGGGCCAACTTGATACACGGAAGGAGTTTAAATTTTTTTGGCTTGTCCCCTACAAAATTGAAGAGAAGTCTATCAATGATTCCTACTACTTATCCATACTAGAGGGAAGGAGATTTCCACTACCTATTAGTGGATCCCTTCTCAATCCCCATCATGGGGAAGAGACTTGAAAACTTAAAGCTAACATAGATTGGTGTAGGTAGGGAATGTGCATCTTACATTGCATTTGTATATATGTTGCATCATGTATTCATGCTAGTATAGTTTTACATCCTTTTGTATGTATTGCATTTGATTTGTATAGAATGAATACATGTTAGGAGATTACATTGGATCACTTTATATTATTTATTTACCATTTATATTTTAGTGAAAATGTTTTCTTTTCATCATGATTTGGATTTATCACTAACTCCAGTGGATCAAATCCACTGATTGATACTTCTAAAGGGAGTTGTTGTTTGAAGTGGGCGTAGGAGTGCAGATCCAACTAGAGATGATGAGGTTCTCATGTGCTCTATGCTAAGCATATGTACCCATGTTGGAGCCAGAAGTTACCCCCCATACCTAGAGGTAACCAGTGGACATCATTTCGAATGGCCCACAATGGAGACAATGATTCGAAACATGATGATTATAAACATGTACACAAATTACATCCAACCCCCCCCCGCCCTCATTCACCTTTACAACTACAAGTCAACCAAGGCTCATCACATCCAAGCAACCAAGTTTATGGGAGATGGTAATCCAACGTCACCATGAGGTATGTTAGTCCTTCTTTCATGTGAAGTGTTGTTTTTAATTTGTTGGGCATGTAGATGAGGATCTTCAGTTGAAATTGGATAATAGATCACTGGCTTGGGAAATTGTGTCAGTTAGCTTGTTTCACCTTGGTGGTCAGCTTATATTCCCTATTCCCATGTTGTCACTATCATGCCTCCAATTTGATGCCATTTTCATTTCTAGTTGACCCTATTTTACTTGGCACAACCACCCTTTTTCCATGATTTTCACTCCTTTCACCATATTTCTCATATAAATATCATTCGAGAACTTAAGAGGTAAATTTGATGGTTAATGAATGTTTTTCCCATTGCTTTTGATGAATTAGAGAAATTAGAGGTTATTTTATTACTAATGATGGTTGACTAGTATAGGTCATGTAACTTCTATGGAGGTCCTGTAACCCACTTCCACGTTTGGCATATACCCGAGGTTCTAGAAGGGAATCGATGACATGGATTATTTTTGCATATGCCTTGACATGTTTCCAAGATCATTGCATCGGTTCCAGAACAGACGAAGGAGGCACCAACTTCATTCAAATCCCTTGGTCAACCACGTCCCCAAAACAACATTCCCACTGAACAAATCTGGTTGTGATCGAAAATTGGAGATGTTGTCATGCAAATATGTCATGAGAATATCAATTGGAATGATTTTCAAAGCTATCCTTGCCGAGAAAAATATCTGAAGAATGAATTACATCCATATTTGTATTTTTGTTTTTATGGTCGATGCATCCAGGTGTGATATAGGGAATCCGTTATGGGTTCGCCCACGTGTTCTTGTGATGCAAATTTGTATATAAACTCAGATTAAATGATGTATAGCAGACTAGATCATATGTTACACAAATCAACTTTATAAACCTCCATTAATACAAAGGATTGTGCTGATGTTATGAGATAGATTTCATGTTCCATATCTACTTTTAAGTCTGCGGGTTTCTAGGCAGCGTGAATCCAATTGGGAGGGCCCACCAATTCGGCCATCGTTGCTCTGTTTTATAGCAGTAGAGGTAGTAATTTCATCCCTTTAATTTAATAATTAGCATTGATCTATTTAGATTTAAGTGTGCATATAGCATAGCTCTATTTTGATTTTACATCCCTTAGTTTCATATACAACGTTTGCATGTTCTCCAAAGCTAAGAAATTAAATGATACCATACTCATTGCTCACATAGTTTTATTTTGCAAATGAAAATGTCTCTGTAACTTTCAATCCATGTATGTTTTGTGTATTGATTTCGTTACAGTTTAAATATTGACAATCATATAACTTTGTCTTGATTTAATTTGTTTTATAATTTAAGTGTGCATCATGAACATCCTTGTTTCAATTTCATGATAAATGCTTCATCTCTAAAGTTATAAATTGAAATAACATTGTTTGTTTTTTATATGTAGTAGTTGTATCTTGGAGAAATTCATGGTGTGTGGATCAATCCTTTTCCTCTATCCTTCCTTTAGTTTAATGATTAAGTTGTCTTCAGTGTAGGCAAAACAAATCTCATTGAAGGTTAACGATAATATTGAGTTTGATTATGTTATGCAAACATTGTGTACCTCATAGTGAAAGAAACATAACCTATGCCCTTGAAAAATATGCATTGTTAATCCAGTGAAGATCATCTCTTTTCTTTTCACAATTGTAAATGTGTGAAGTATAATAATTTCTCAATGATCTTTTACATGCCTTGTTTTCTTTTGCAATTAAAAGAAAAGTGCCGTTGAATGTAGGAACAATATTTTCTCCAAGAATTGCATATAAGCACAATTATGATTTTCTTAAGTGAAATATTGTAGCCTATAACCAACAAAGAACTTCTTTGTTTTGCTACCCAGTGAATGAGATTCTTGCAATTTACTCGATCTTTAATTGATGATGGTTAATGCTAGAAGCATAATTTCATTTAATTAATTTTGAGAGTGTTCTTTTCCATAGATTAAGTAATCATTCATGTTCTAGTCTATGCATATATAGTGTTGTCATCTCTAAGCTTACACTCCCCGGTTGATGAATTAATGGTCAACATTTAAATTTAATTAATTTTCTCGAAATTTTTGGCGCCATTGTTGGGGAGATGCTAAAAGGGATTAGCACGCCTATGGCTCATTTTTCTTGCATGTTTTAAATTGTAGAGTTTTGTTGTGTGTGATTTCTTTCTTTAAAGTACTAGCATTCTAGATATGGTGGGACAGTGAATTGTAAGACACAAAGGAACCTTTAATTTAGAATTTATGAAGAGGTTCTAGCGAGACTCATTCAATTTGGTGAGTACATTGTTTCATTATTTCTAAATCTATGTTAGTGTTTCATGAATAGAGCTAGGGAAAATAGAGGTAGGTTTAGGGGAACAAGTAGAGTAATTAATCCAAATAAAAAGACTCCTTCAAATAATAACCTGCTAGTAGGAAAGTCTATAAAAGGAGGAAAGGAAGGAATTCCAAAAGGCAGTTCAACCAAACAGAAACCTACAACAAGTGCAACTAAGAAGCCCATTATTTTTCTAGAAAATCCTACAGTAGAGGCAAAGGTGGCTAGTGGCTCAGATCACCAACCAAGAGGTGAAGAAGAGTTCAATCTAATATCATAAAAAATATCTCCACACATAACCTTAGAGTACATCCTATTTGGGAACATAAATATGGTTGAAGGAGAAGGCAAGATACATACCAATGACAAAGGTGAAGTGCATGGAACTAAAGGGGTAACTTTTGGGTTTCCAACAATGGATCCTAATACAAATGTGAAGATGAATAAAATCCATCCCTAATTTTTACCTCACTTGCATGGTCTGGTAAGCAAAGACCCTAACTCTTTTCTTTTTTAATTTGATATTCTATGTCGCAGCTATGATTATGCCTTTGGTGCAAAAAAACTAAGGTTCTTCCCTACCACCCTTAAATATGTAGCTCCAAGATGATGTATGGGGCTGGGTGGGGACATCATTAGAACATGGGAACAGATGTGCGACACGTTCCTTAGGAAATATCAAGATTATTGTAAGACTAAGGAATTAAGAGAAAAGATCTTTAAAATGACACAAAAAGAGGAAGAAATCCTAGAACACTATCTTGAGAATTTTTTGTATAATCTTCAAAGATATAAAAAACACAAATTAGAGATATAAATCATTAGAACCATTTTCTTGAGGGGTCTATTAGATGAATCAAAAAAAATTATCAACATAATGGGATCTGGTGATGTCTCTCGACTGACCTTTGAATAAATTTATTATTGTAGGAGCTAGGAGAAATATGGAAAAGTATCAAGAAACACTCTTTCCAAAGTCACCGAATCTGCGATAAGTGGTGTCACCAAGGATGAAATAGGAAATTTTCTAAAAAAATTTAAAACTGACCTTATTGGTACTTTTAGCTTACAATAGGATACTTTGCAATTTAAAAAGAAACAAGAAGAGGAAAATGCAACTCTTTCCATTTTTTTCCCTAGGTGTAGAAAAAGACACCCCTAAAAGCAACTCTTTCCATTTTTTTCCCTAGGTGTAGAAAAAGACACCCCTAAAAGAATGTCCTCTTGATAGTATCAAACTGTGTGCTACTTGTGCAGGAGAAGACTCCACGGAGCATTGTTCCTCCTTACCTAGACTTAAAGTGGTGTATCAAGAAAGAAATCAATCAACGAAACAATTATGTACACTTGCACCGAGGAGACCATCAAAACCAAGAAAACTAGGTATGTCTTTAAATCCTACATCTCAATTTACTTCACCTTTTCCAGGTCAAGACTATCCACCAAAATAATTGGATCCTAATATGCCTTAGCAAGGATGGCCCCATTGGCAAGTTCACAATATTCCTTGGTAACAAGGATGGTAGGGACCCAACTATGGGAACATGCCTCCCTATACCTATCCTACACCACCAAAACTATCATACCCTATGCCATCACCTCAACAATATTCACATTAGCCATATCCCCCAAAAATTTCATATCCCACCTTTCACATTAGCCATATCCCCCAAAAATTTCATATCCCACACAACCAAAAACCCAAGAAAATACACTGCCTCAATAATTACAACTCACACAACTCCAACAACTACAACTTCCATCCACCCAACCTCTGATACCCACACAATTGCATGGTAAACCAATTGATAATCCCAATAATAAGGTAATTCATTATATTTTCAACACTGATTTACAATCCTTTCCCACCTATTTGGTCACCCCAGTGGACCTACAAGAAATTCAACTTAGATCGGTAAAGGTCCTCAATAATAACTCTCCTACAATTATTGAAGGAGAGTCATAGGAGGAAAATCCTAATAGAATAAATGATAATGTTGAAATAAAGAAAACTTCCCCACATTTAGAGCTTCCTCAATCATATAATTTACCTCCTTACCTAGAAAGGTTAAGCTTGGAAAAACCAATTGTTCGCCATGAATTTGACTTGATATATGAATTAAGGAATGTTTGCATCAAATTCCCTTTATTACAAGACATTAAATGAATTAAGGAATGTTTGCATCAAATTCCCTTTATTACAAGACATTAAATATGTATCAATTTTATGCTAAGCAAATTAGGTAACGTTTTGTAAATAATCCCATAAGAAATAATATAGAACCAATGAAAAACCAATTTGTGGGGAGATCAATAGATCTCATGTCAGGACAAATTTTTTGTGGAAAATTTTCAAGATCATGGAAACCTAATTGTTTCAGTATGCATCAATGATGTTCTCATCCCAAACACTTTTATTGACTTACGTGCCACAATCAATATCATGACTCGGTAGACCATGGAACCATTACATATACTTAACCTTTTTCATACACACATTGTTTTAGAATTAGAAGACCGATCCAATTTTAAACTTGAGGGTGTATAAGATCATGTGATTGTTAGCTTAGACTCTTGGGAATACCCTGTTGAATTTATGATCTTGTAGCCAAAAAGTTATTCAGGGGGGAATCCCCGGATATTAGGAATACCATGACTCACCACTTCAAATGCATTTATTGGATGTAGTTCAGAGAACATGCTTATTTATCACGGGGATTCAATGAAAAATGCAACTCTGTATCCCCACACCAAATATTCTCATGAGATTGAAAACACTTTGTGGCTAGACACCACCAATAATGATGACAAAAATTTTCATCCTATTTCTACAATATATTAAATTACGAAATTCAAATTCCTCATCGAAGAATATCAGATTCTACGTTTTTTGGTAAATTTAGATCCTTTGCAAAATTATGATTTATCACTTGATCATATTTTTGGTTCAAAATTTCAAGAAAATCATGATTTGAATGCTTCCTCATCACTATAAAGTTATGAAATGGCCACTGATATGTTAGAATCAAGCATTATTCCTACTTAAATCAGTCCAGGTAAATGTTTACATATAAATTATCATCTTGACAGTTTTCAGCAGGAACAATTAATCAAAATGTTGTAAAAACACATAAATTCCTTTGATTGGAGCTATCATGATATGAAGGGAATTGATCATTACACTTGCAGCCATCATATATACATTCAATAAAATGCCCATCCTATTAGACAACCTCAGAGGTGAAAGAAATTGTCAAAGAAGAACTACAAAAATTACTTGATGCCCAATTTATCTACCCGATTTCATATAGCTAATCGATCTCACCCCTTGTGATAGTACCTAAAAAGAATGCTAAGTGGTGCATTTTTTTTTATTATAGAGATATAAATAAATCCACTTTAAAGGATTATTTCACTCTTCCATTTATTGACCAGGTTTTGGACACATTAGCTAGTAAAATGTATTTCTCTTTTCTCTGTGGCTTTAGTGGTTATAACCAAATACAGATCGCACCTAAAGATCATGACAAGACAAATTTTACATTTCTATAGGGTACATTCTCTTATAGAGTTTTACCCTTTGGACTATGTAATACTCCCACCACCTTCTAGAGAGCGATTTTAGCTATCTTCTTTGACCTGACCCATGATTGTGTGGAAGTTTATATGGACGATTTTTCTGTATGTGGTGATTATTTTCATGAAACATTAGAGAATTTAGAGAAGGTTTTGATAATATGCGAGGAAACTAACCTCTCTTTGAGTGATGATAAATGTCATGTGTTGTATACCGCATATGTTTTTCTTGGTCATTTCATATCTAGTGTAGGAATCCAAGTTGATTCGACAAAGATTGAGGCCAT
>CBVK0101355015.1:0-11225 GCA_900067695.1 Picea abies | reverse complement strand
TGCCTAATATCTCCCCCATGCATGAGATATTGTGTTTCCTCACACAATATCACATGCATGGGGGAGATATCAGGCATGTTACCCCCAACCTAGGGGTAACTAAGGAGAGTATGTCTCAAGGCCTATAGGTTGTAAACATGGAGTGTTGAGAGCCATATGGATAGAGAATATCCCTGGAGGGGCCCTTATTTTCATTTATGCATTCTACACATCGTCAGTAGTAGCATCCACCACACCGACAGGTTCCTACAAGACAATGGGTCTTTCACCATGAGGTAATGATTCTGGGTATCATGGTACATATCACTCTGATATTTAAAGCAATTAAAAATGTTGCAAAGGATCTTTCTTTATTTCAAGACATTTTCTTGGAATTTATGCTCTTTGCCTTATTTAAACCTGAGAGGGGTGTCAATGTTCCCTAGTAAGTTGGTTTCCCTTGATAATATGTTGATACTGGGTGGTTCCTTAAAAAGTCGCCTTTCATTCCATACCATGCTTACCACTTTCCATCTTTATTCCTTCCACCTACCCCATATTTTGGGAATTAGGATGAATTAAACCACGACAACTTCTATATTTCCTCATGGGAAGAAGGGGCTAAAAGCCCAGAGCGTAAAATTAGCCGGAAAGAGTTAAAATCCAATCATGAACCTTTGAGATGCCTCACCCAGGTATCCCTGAGAAATTAGTGAAACACTTCTCAGTAAAAAAATGGGGCCCACAAAAAATAAAATAAAATACTCAAGTTATTAGTTGGTGGATAGAAGGTCCCACCACATGCCATCCTATCATGATCATAAATATGTAGCGGTGTGAAATTACCATTATATCGTCACCAATCTAGTGTAGTGGATCTTGGTTGAATAAATAGGAGAAAGGGGGTCTCATCACAACCCAACCTTCTCATTTCCATGAAGTGTTTGTGAATGACATTGTCACACCTGGTCACCAAGCCAGGACAGTGGCCTTCAACTAGTTTCTTGAATCATAAAAAAGAATAAAACGAAAAGATAAAATAGTGAAAATAGAAAAAAATGGGCTTGGAAACAATTGCATTAATGACAAGGTGCATCTCACCCTCCATAAAGGAACCCATAGGTAAGACTCTCCAATCCATAACATTACATGAACCCCATGCCCAAAGGTATACCCCACATCATCTCATACATACACATGACTAGGATTGGTTCCACCTAGGAAACAACTTAGAATTAGGGGCTATTGACCTAATAGAACATCTTGAGACCCTATCCAAACCTAAATTTGGAAATTTATATAACGTCTTGGAGCATTTGTTTGGGTTAGGAGGGTTTGTTGCACGTATTTGGGTGCTTTGATTACTAGATGTGATTTACTTTCTATGATACATGTGACTCATGGACCCCTGGAGGGCATATTTTTTGTCTTTGCGAGACTTTATCTGGTGGACATATCTTCAGGAGGAGATGACTAGTTCGGACCTTCATGAGGGACTAAAGCCCACAGATGGATGTTGAAACCCCATGCAAGGGGCGTGACAGAAATTGTTGACTTGCACTAGGAAGAAGGAAGTTGTTTCTTTTGGAGGCACTTTGGTAGGCATAGACGGAGGGTTCCCAACTTTTCCCACGTAGACATTAGCTCTTGGAGGCCCTAGACATCACCATTATAGCCCTAGACGTCACCAGTGATATGTTTTTGATATTTTGGAGGCATTGATGAGGCTTATGGCATGTGTGGGCATGATTTGAGGTCTTTGGAAGCCTAGTGCTGCACTTTTCTTGATCAACATTCCACACATTAGGCTCAACATCACCTTAGAAGAGAAAGATGTCACCCTTCTTAGGGTTTTAACTTGCATTTATGTAAAAATTTAATTTTTGTTGTAAATTGCCCAAGGTCGGCCCTGTTTTTAACCTAAAAGTTAATTAAATGTCACAATGTTTTATAAATAGACACAAAGTGCAGTGATTTTGGACCATAACTTGTCACTTGGAGAAAATCGAGTCAATTTTCTATTCAAGTCATCATCGGAGAATAAGAAGATTTTCGGAAAAATATTCAAGTGTGAAGTCTCTAGAATTTCACGGGGTCGTCGATTCTCGGTGGGAGAGAAGATTTGGACCGCTAGATCAGAGTCCAGGAAGAAGGCTGGAGTTGTGAATTGGAGGATCAACCGTCGATTTAGCGGGAGAATAGGGGTCGTCCGATCGGATTCAAAATTCGACACTCTACGATTATTGTGTGTTGGAGTGGTCAGAGCTCCTGACGCCCGAATTTACAAAGTCAATTATTGTCGTAGGTTGGTGGGGATGGTGTGATCCATTGATCCTTGCCAAAATTCAAGTATTTGCGAGTTCACGTATTTGAAATATTTGAAGTATTGGGGTGTTGAAACTCCTGGAGTCCCGAAATAGTGTGTTGTGTTTGACGCCTGGTTCTGAGTCCGTGGTCATATGTTGTTTCCTACAGAAGAAAAAGGGGGGGCTCAGAGATAAAGCGCCTGCAGGTTTATTATCGGACCTAAATAAAGAATAAAAGGACATGCGTAAGTTGGGTTTGGGGCTCAATAGGAGCCTGAAGAGATGATCCAACTCCGAAATTTGAATAGCCTTGACCGTGAGGTTAGTGGACCCTAGATTAGGGTGGGGGTCTGTGTCAGAAGCCAGGGAACATTTAAATTTTCCTTTCTATATATGTAAAATTTTGAGTAGTATGGCCATGCATATTCAATCAAACCCTAAGAATGTTAGTCATATCTTGTATCACCATGGCTTGGTTAAAATTTTAATTCTGGAGGAATTGAATAAGAGGGGTGATAATTGGTATGAATTTTTATTGTGTAATGGGTTTGTTGCTAGGAAGAATCCACTTGAGGAGATACCTAGAGAAACAATCACTATTCTTGATGATAATAATAATAATAGTGAAGGTCTCATATTCCATGGTGTTGAGGGATTCACCACTCATGAAGAAATTCCTGAAAAGGCCCCTTTGAAACAAAAATGCAATAAACTTGTTTCCAAGCATGATGATGAAAAGGACCCCAGTCTTGAGGAAATTGAAGCCTCCATTTTTCATGGGGTCAGATCTAAGAAACCCTCTATAGAAAATAGACATTATAAGTTTTTCTTCATTCCCAATAAAAGGATTACTTGGAGTATGACCAAGAAAAATCCCAAAATATAGTGTGATGAGCCTCCAATGCAGAGTACTCCATGTCCACACAGAGATCAAACCCATTTTCAAACTGAACCAATACCTACTGAGCACATTGATATTCAACAACCTAATATTTCAACCCCTTTTTTAAAAAATCCTCTAAAGAAGTCGTCTCATCCTAAGATGCATGTATGCTTGTGTCCTGATTCTGTTGGGCCATACACACTAATACCCCATGATATTGATAACACTATAGACTACTATGATCCTATAAAAGAGGCCTTGTCCCTAAAAACTAGGTCAATCTCTCCCATATTGGAGAGGAAGGATCACAAGATTGACATATTGAAGGCCGAAGTTGAATAATTCAAAATTCTAGACAAGTATATAAAGAATGAGAATATAATTTTGAAAGAAAAGTGCACTCAGTTGTAAAGGGAGGTTCATAGATTGAAAACAAAAAATGAGAAGCTACATAAACTTAACCAAAAGAAATACAAACAAATTGAGTCACTTCAATTTTTTACCAGGACCTTGGGAAGGAGACTCAAAATAGAGAAAGAAAGGAAAGGACACAATGTGAACATATCCATTGGGACTACCATTTCACATGGTTGTAACAGTGACACAACTTTTTCAATTTTGAAAATCTTGATAACAGAACATCACCTAAGTATATGTGTGTGTGTGTGTGTGTGTAATTGTGTGAGGAAACATAATATCTCAGGCATGGGGGAGATATCAGGCATGTTACCCCCAACCTAGGGGTAACTAAAGAGAGTATGTCTCAAGGCCTATAGGTTGCAGACATGGAGTGCTGAGAGCCAGATGGATAGAGGTGAGATCGGAAGAGCGGTTCAGCAGGAATGCCGAGACCGATCTAGGCATGGGGGAGATATCAGGCATGTTACCCCCAACCTAGGGGTAACTAAAGAGAGTATGTCTCAAGGCCTATAGGTTGCAGACATGGAGTGCTGAGAGCCAGATGGATAGAGCATAGCCCTGGAGAGGCCCTTATTTTTATTGATGCATCCTACACATCGTCAACAGTAGCATCCACCACACCAGTAGGTTACTACAAGAAAATGGGTCTTTCTCCATGAGGTAATGAGTCTGGGTATCATGGTACATATCACTCTAATATTTAAAGAACTTAAAAATGTTGCAAGGGATCTTTCTTTATTTCAAGACATTTTCTTGGAATTTATGCTCTTTGCCTTATTTAAACCTGAGAGGGGTGTCAATGTTCCCTAGTAAGTTGGTTTCCCTCGAGAATATGTTGATATTGGGTGGTTCCTTAAAAATTCACCTTCCATTCCATACCATGCTCACCACTTTCCATTTTTATTCCTTCCACCTACCTCATATTTTTGTAATTATGATGAATTAAACTAGGACGACTTGTGTCTTTCCTCATGGGAAGAAGGGGCTAAAGGCCCAGAGGGTAAAAGTAGCTGGAAAGAATTAAAATCCAATCCTAAACCTTTGAGATGCCTCACCCAAGTATCCCCGAGAAAGTAGTGAAATTCTTCTCAGTAAAAAAATGGGACCCACAAAAAATAAAATAAAATACTCAAGGTATTAGTTGGTGGATATGAGGTCCCATCACAAGTCATCCTATCATGATCATAAACATGTAGCGATGTGACATTACCATTATATCATCACCAAGATAGGGTAGTGGCTCTTGGTTTCATAAATAGGAGAAAGGGGGTCTCATCACAATCCAACCTTCTCATTTTCGTGAAGTGTTTGTGAATGAAACTGTCACACCTAGTCACCAAGCCAGGACAGTGGCCTTCAACTAGTTTCTTGAATCATTAAAAAAGGATAAAATGAAAAGCTAAAATAGTGAAAATAGAAAAAAATGGGCTTGGAAACAATTGCATTAATGACAAGGTGCATCTCAACCTCCACAAAGGAACCCATAGGTAAGACTCTACAATCCATAACATTACATGAACCTCATGCCCAAAGGTATACCCCACATCATCTCATACATACACATGACTAGGATTGGTTCCACATAGGAAACACCTTATAATTAGGGGCTACTAACCCAATAGAACATCTTGAGACCCTCTCCAAACCTAAATTTGGAAATTTGTATAATGTCTTGGAGCATTTGTTTGGGTTAGGAGGGTTTGTTGCACATATTTGGGTGATTTGATTACTAGATGTGATTTACTTTCTATGATACGTGTGACTCATGGACCCCTGGAGGGCGTACTTTTTGTCTTTGCAAGACTTTACCTGGTGGACATATATTCAAGAGGAGATGACTAGTTCAAACCTTCATGAGGGACTAAAGCCCACAGATGGATGTTGAGACCCCATGCAAGGGGCATGACAGAGATTGTTGACTTGCACCAGGAAGAAGGAAGTGGTTTCCTTTGGAGACAATTTGGTATGCATAGGCTGAGGGTTCCCAACTTTTCCCAGCTAGACATTAGCTCTTGGAGGCCCTAGACGTTACCATTATAGCCCTAGAAGACACCAGGGATATTTTTTTGATATTTTGGAGGCATTGATAAGGCTTGTGGCATGTGTGGGCATGATTTGAGGCCTTTGGAGGCCTAGTGCTGCACTTTTCTTGCTCAACGTTCCACACATCGGGATCAACGTCACCTTAGAAGAGAAATATGCCACCCTTCTTAGGGTTTTAACCTTCATTTTTGTAAAAAATTAATTTTTGTTGTAAATTTCCCAAGGTCGGCCCTATTTTTGACCTAAAAGTTAATTAAATGTCATAATTGTTTATAAATAGACACAAAGTGAAGTCATTTTGGATCATAACTTGTCACTTGGAGACAAGAGGACTTTAATTTTCTCCCTCTTGAGGAGTATTTGGCTGAAATAGTGAGGCACATTTCTCTTAGAGGCTTTTCTTTCAACTTGGATAAAATATTGTGAAGTATTTTGGCAATCTAGTTATCTTTTGCATGATTATTCTTGGTGAAAATAAGTAAAATCTTCATTTTGTCATCTATTTGAATAGTTAATTGTATGGTTTACTTGCCCATGATAAAGATTATGAAATTGCATTCCCAATGAATGTTAGAAGAAGAGAACTTAAATTTCTGCTTCTTTTCTTTCTTTTTGCTAAACTTTGCAAGGTTGTTTTAATAATTGTCTAAGCTCCAAGGCCCTAAAGTGATAGCACCTTAAAGGGTGGTGACTAATTGTTATTGCTTAATAAAATTAATCATAAGAGTTCAAGAAGAAGGAGGCTCTAGGGCCTAGAAGAGCCTACACCCTAACCACCTTCCTTCCCAAGGTTTAGAGCTTAGGGGGACTTGAGGTAATACTCCTCCAAAGCCTATTTTCCCTTCTTGAATATGCATTATAATTTGTTATCATCTCTTAAAGAAGGTCACCATCCTAGAATATGTTACCCTCTTAAAGGAAATAGTCTTCATTCTCTTCTCCTTTACAAACCTACCAACGTTCAAACTCAAACTTGCACTCAATCCTATGCTAACTAAGTCTAACACAAACTTAGCCTAGATCTCTAACTTTCTTGCTGTTGTTATAAGTGATTTATACAACCATCTTAAAGACGATTGTTTTTTTCATAATCAACATTTATTTCTAGCTAATCACTTCAGAATTTGTTCATGACAAGCTATTATCATTCTAAGTGAAAAATGCCATATTTCAATTGTCTTTTAGAGCATTTCTGAAGAATATTTCTTATAGATGTTACACATTACTAATTGTTGTTGTAGACTTGTCTATTGCTGAATTTTATACCAGATAGCATATATTTCACTAGTTTATTATCTTGTTGAAGCATTAATATCATCTTTGTAGTTATAACTGCCCCATTATTTCAATTGTTGTCTTTTTAAGGGAAGGTACACCTTATTTCTGCATTTGCTTCATCTCTTAAAGACATAAAACTTGTGACATTTTTTTAACTTGAGTGACTAGTGAGAGGGGGATAAATTATATCTTTGCTTCATTTCACCAACCCTTTAGGTCACTAGGGATGTCTCCCTTGGGGTGGTTTCTTCCCTACTCCTAAAATAAATCGATTTCCTATTGAGGTCACAGTGATAGGTCATCCCATTGTTACGCCAATATTATCTCACTTACATTTGGATTTGGGAAAGTACAGATTGTGCGATAACATTTTTGGCACTGTTGTCGAGGAACATCGAGTCAATTTTCCTCAACGAAAAACTTTTGATAAGACTTCTTCCCAAAGAATTTACTTTACAAAGCTTACTTGGAAACTTGACTGAGGGTGAACCCCTCACTCCCTTTTGTGATCTTGAAAATATTATCCGGCGACTCCACAAAGTTCATAGAGGTACACCAATCCTCCCAAATATTACAGAAGAAGGACTCCTCGAAACTCTCTTATAGTAAAATCATTGTTTGGCGGGAACCTTCCTTTAAACACAATGTCTAATGCCCAAACTCAAACCTGGGATCAAAATCAAGCTAATAACCAAAAGCAATGGGCATCCAAACTCTTTAAGCCATTAGACATGACGATTATTCCAAGATATCCTTGGCATGAGATGCCTCCTAGGTATAAAAAATAGTTGCCTAAGTTCATTGTTAATGATGTAGTTAGCGCTAAAGACCACATGAGTAACTTTTGGGCCTTTTTCCAACTCCACCCTATCAGTGATGACGTTGGAGATTTGGAAATGAAGTTATTTTCTGCCTCTCTTTATGATGGTGCCAAAATATGGTATAATGGCATCCCTGATGCTAGTATCACATATATGGATCAATTAGAAGAAGTCTTCCTCAAAATATGGAGTTTTAAAGAGGATCCTAAGATGTTGCTAACTAGACTTAATGAAATCAAGAAGGTTGAGAATGAGAATGTCGGGGAATTCCATGACAAATTTGAAATACTTTTGCAACAAATCCCTAAAACCCACCATCCTTTGAACAACTTCCTTCTTTTTCTTTATACCAAGGATTTTTCAGGACAAATGAGTTTTCTTATCAGGCACAAGGCCCCTAGGCCAATTCAATAGGATCATGATATATATCTCAAGATTGAGAATAACCTATCATCATCCAAGTTAGAACCTTTTTCCGCCCCAAGAGTTAAGATTGGGGCTAAACCCAAAGAAATACACAATGTTGAGTCTAGCTCAGACATTAGCGCTATCTTGGAAAATATTCAACTAGCTTTAGATGGCATAGTAAAGAACTAACAGTTAATGATGAATAGGATCATAAACTTAGAGAGATCCCAACAAAAATCTTCCAGAACTCCTTACAAATGAAAATTTCAAAATAATGGCCAAGGTTTCAAACCAAAGAGTGATCAAGAGGTCCCTAACACTTTAGCCCCCACAAATGCAGTAGAAGAAAATCCATGGTGTTTTCAGTGAAAAGAATCACATTGGGAGCATTAGTTTCCTATGAACAATGGGGATCATGATCAAGTGAATATTATGAGCCACACATTTTCTTAAGAACCACATTATTTCTTCAACATTACACCTAGACAACATGAAGAAGGCATAAAGGAAGCAACTAGGAAAGAAATGATGGAAGTTATAAATAGCCTTGATCAAGAGTCAAGAGAGAAGTTGAAGAAACAAGAATTGCAAGTGTACACTAGGAAAAAAAAATGAACCAACTTCCCTCTACCCTAAAAATTCACAAACTTCACCTATTAATATGCTCCTTCATAAAACCACTCTCAAAAACAACAAAGTTGACTTGAATTTTGACTTGGAAGGTGCCTTGGCTAAAATGCATGTGACGATCCCTTTGAAAGAAATCATTAAGGATCCATCCATGAAAGAAAGGTTAGAGAAATTCTTCAATATGATGGATGAACCAATGGACCCTCCTATTATGTTACAAGCATATCATTTCAGGGTACAATATGATGGCCACCCACCTTTCTTCATGTCATTAGAAATGAATAACAAGTGTTTGAATAATTGCATGCTTGAATCTAGAGCAGGTGTAAATATGATGTTCTTAAAAGTAATGGAACAATTAGGTTTGAAAACAACACATCCTTATAGGAATGTATATGGATTTGAGTCTAGGGCCATACCCACCATGGAGTATTTGAAAATGTTGAGGTACACCTTGCCAAGTATACTGAGAAAATTATTCAAATTGATATTGTGATGGTATATGTCTCTGATGTATGGGTCATGCTTTTGTCTAGAAATATTTTTGCAATGTTGGGCGGCACGTTATAAATGGAATTGAATTATATCAATTTTCCCATGAAGGATAGAAATGTTGTCTCCTACCCAATATGCCAATGGCCAAGGCTCATGTACAAGAAATTGGTAATGAACCTAAAACTAATGAAGTACATGAACCAACAAAGGAAGTTCGTCCTACCTTTTCCCTGATGATATATCCTCCACAGAGGAGGATATATTGATTAACCCAATCCAAAAAGAAATATTTATTGTTGAGTCCCACCCTCCTCCCTCGAGACAATATACCAGAGCAATACAAGGACCAATGAAGCGAGAAGTCAAGGAATATCATGAAGGAGACATGGTATTGACATGGGACACAAATATGGGAGAGCCTAATAATGTTAAGGCATGCCTAAAGTTTTGGCTTGGATCCTTCAAAATCAGAATGAAGTCATTCAATGATTCCTACTACTTGTTTACGATTGAAGGGAGAAAATGCCCATTTCTAGTTAATGGAGGTAACTGCATGTAAGTAGGAAGGTAGGCATTTTCATCCTTTGTACATACCATTGCATATCATTCTATTATAGATAGTTGCATTTACATATTTTCTTTACTTCATTTGTATATATGTATGCTCATGATCATATGTTAGATTAGATATACTTCCATTTTTTTTAATCACATATGGAAAAAGGGTGATATCACCAACATAGATATTACTCACATATTTTGTTGAGATTTAGCAGGCACACATCATACCAGAGATGTTGATGTTCTCATGTGATCTACGGTGAGCACGTGTCATGGATTAAGAGCCATATATTACTCCCAACCTAGGGGTAACTAAGGATATTATGTCTCGAGGCCCATAGGTTGCATACATGGAGTGTCGAGAGCCAGATGAACATAGCATATTCATGGAGGGGCCCTTATTTTCATTTATGCATCCTACACATCGTCAATAGTATCATCCACCACACCGGCCAGGTTCCTACAAGACAATGAGTCTTGCTCCATGAGGTAATGAGTCTAAGTATCATGGTACATATCACTCTGATATTTAAATCATTTGAACATGTTGCAAAGGATCTTTCTTTATTTCATGACATTTTCTTGGAATGTATGCTATTTTCCTTATTTAAACCTGAGAGGGGTGTCAATGTTCCTTAGTAAGTTTGTTTCTATCAAGAATAGGTTGATATTGGGTCATTCCTTGAAAACTCCTTGTTTGTTCCCTACCATTCTTACCACTTTAAATATTTATTCCTTCCACCTCCCCCATATTTTGGGCATTGGGATGAATTAAACCATGACAAATTGTTCCTTTCCTCATGGGAAGAAGGGAATAAATGACCATAGGGTAAAATTAGCTGACAAGAGTTAAAATCCAATCATGAACCTTTGAGATGATTCGCCTAGGGATCCACAAGAAAGCAGTGAAACACTTCTTAGTAAAAAAGGGGACCCACAAAAAATAAAATAAAATACTCAAGGTACTAGTTGGTGGATAGTAGGGCTCATCGTGAGTTGGCCTATCATGATCATAAACATTTAACGATGCCACATTACCATTATTTGGTCCCCACAAAAAGGTAGTGGATCTTGGTTGCATAACTAGAAGAAACGTGGTGTCATCATGAGCCAAACTTCTCATTTTCGTGAAGTGTTTGTGAATGACACTGTCACACCTAGTCACCAAGCCAGGACAGTGGCCTTCAACTAGTTTCTTGAAGAATAAAAAGAGGATAAAAATAAAATATAAAAAAGTAAAAATAGAAATAAATGGTCTTGGAAAAAATTGCATAAATGACAAGGTGCATCTCACCCTCCACAAAGGTGCCCATAGGTAAGACTCTACAATCCCTAGCATCACATGAACCCAATGCCCAAAGGTATACCCCACATCATCTCATACACACACATGACTAGGAT
>CBVK0101355010.1:0-11274 GCA_900067695.1 Picea abies | reverse complement strand
AGAGAGAGAGAGAGAGAGAGAGAGAGAGAGAGATTTGTGTTAATAGGAACACACATGCATTCCTATTTCTAATAACCCACACATGATTTCTTTAGGATTTAAGATGAATCTAAGTTGATTTTGATATATAATATACATTTATTTTAAAGTATAATAGACTTAACATTTATAATAATTTTAAGATATTTAAATGATGTTCCAATTAATTTAAATTTTATTGAATGATTATATTTAACCATTCGTAATAAGAATAAGAGTCATTGAAAGATGGAGAAAGAGGTCGCACATTATTTCAGTAGATGAAATTGTAGAATACCACACCTACATGACAAGCCATGGCTTTAGCATAAATTAGATAGTCACTATTGAAAGAGTTCAAGAAGCCAAATTCTGAGTCACAGTACATTCCTGAACTGAAGGGAATCAAACATGTACAAACTGAGCCAGTATGGGATTTTGATAAAAGATTCAAGGATGTGATGGGCAGGATAACATTTCAGATCCTAGATCAACAACATAAGGAATGGTTTATTGCGGGTCTCTTACCACACATCATTGGTCCACTGATACAACATAAAGTTGCGTTGCAAATTGAAGCTTTGGAATTTGCAATGAATTTGGAAGCATCCCATGTAGGAGAGAGTGGGGGGATGGTGAAAGTAAAATACAGTTAGCTACCTTGACAATTCAATTGCCATAGATCACAATTGGAAAGGAGAAATGAGAACAAGTCTAGTGTACTAAGTGTAGAACTGAAGGCCACCACAAGGACAAATTCCTAACATTTCTGCAGTATTTGGCAACTGGAGGATCGAATCCATTACCAGGAAGGGGATATTTTGAAATATGTAAGAAATGGGGACATCATCCGATGGAGTGTCCATTACTTCAGAAATATCAGAGTACACCAAGGAATTTATCTTGCAAATTCTGCAAGTCAGTCGGACATGAAGAGAAGAGTTGTCATGCATTTGATTTGATGAGAGAGTGCACTTCATATATGTACAAGATTTAGGAGGAGAATGTTGCGATAGAAGGAGGGGGTCCACAGTATAATAATGAGAGAGGATTTAATCCAAGAAACAAAGGAAATTTTGGTCAAGGATGAGATAGAGGAAATTTTGGCAAAGGAGGTAGAGGACCAATAATATGTTACAAATGTAATCAACCAGGACACTTAGCTCATGACTTCTTGAACCCCTGTACAACCAACACGTACTATAGAGAACTAGCCCATGCAATAGAATATTTTCGTCAACTACTTGAAAAATGGAAGGCAAGAGGTAATCAAAACTAGAACCCCAATTAGAATGTATAGAAAATATCGATCGAAAAATGCAATGAAGGACCTAGAGTAGCAGTTGTTACACAAGGAGGAACTAGAAAAGGGGTTGATTACGATGAATGGGGCGAAGAAAGATGAGAAATGAGTAAGGAAATCAAAAGGACCTATGCCAACATTCGAACCTCAATAGGAAAAGGAGATGTATCATAGGGTAATAAAATAGATACTAGGACCAAATTGGGTAGCCTCAACATCATCTGGGCCTCATGTATATGATTGCACTATGCCAGAGAAGACACTTGGGAAGATAAGTACTCTAAGAGAGATCTTGAGAAGTTGCATAGAGTTAATGAAATATGAACTGGGATGAATGTTTTATATGAAATGATTGATCATTGCACACAAGACAAGGAAATTCCTATTGCATAGAGGGTGGTGAATCAGGTATTGCGTCGAAAGAGGACCAACAAAGAATTTAGATTAAGTGGGAAGATTGGGGAATATGATGTGGATAATGTTATCTTGGAATTAGGGTCTGATGTTAATGTGTTTCCAAAGTAGACCTGGGAGATGATGGGGAAACTCAAGTTAATCTGGTCTCTTGTTCAGTTAATATTAGAAAACCAACACAAAATAGTACCAATTGGATGATTGACAGGAGTACCTATGAACATAGATGGAGTGCGCAGTGTAGAAGAATTTGAAGTCATTGAGATGATCGATGATATTCAACCATATAAAAAACTGATGGGACTTGAATTGGCCTTTGATAATCAAGCGATCATTAATTTGAAGAGGAGGGAAATGATATTTGAGGTAGGATAATTGAAGGTTACTGCACCCTTGGACCCAACATAAGGAAAGAGGTACATTGAGCCAATGCAGGGAAGTGAAATTGATAACTTATATAATATGACTGCACAGATGGATGATTATGTTAAACCCATTGTATATGGTGCACTAAGTTCTAAAAGTATTAGTTTGTGCACATCAAATTCAATGGAAGGTATGGAACTTGGTGGCAGAGGATGCATGAATTATCACTTAGACGATGTGTGCGCATAACCCAATCATTGCTTCAGATTGGAACAAAGCTATGTGATCCACCCAGGTATGATGGATTGAATGACATAAGCTCATTTGTAAAGGAATTTGAGTTCCAGGTACCTAAACAAGAAAGGTTTTTGGCACTAGAGGTTGTCCTGAAAGATACTCCAGCTAGATGGTGGGATGCACATAAAGAAGGGATGGAATATTGGTCACAGTGTTAGAGACTAATGCACATGAGATTTAGTACTGAGTTATAAGATATTGCACATAATTATATAGGGATAAGTGACCCAATGGATCGTGTGGAGTAGTGCAAAAACAGATGGAGTTTGACACCAAAGGAGGAATGGATACACATGTTTATACATACCTAGATAAAATTCTGAAGAACTAGTATCTAGATCTGAAGAACTAGTATCTGGAGATGGAAATGTGCAGAGAAACAACAAGTTGGGATGAGTTAGTTCAAAGGTTCAAGGTAACATTTACTTTTGAGCAAGAATCTCCACTAGTATATGCAACATTACAAGTCATTTGAACCAAGATCTTCTCAGAGGAAGAGGCGATGGAGGTAGTACTAGTGTGAAGTAGGCACAAAGCTTTGATGAATGTCCATGAATTAATGGAGTGTTACAATGTTGTGAAAGAAGAACGGGAAGAGGAATATCCCAGGAATGTTCAAGTACATGAAACTGAGGGGGAATGTGCAGTGGAAGTTCTAGAACTTGAATTTTCTGCGTATACACAACCAATAAAGACACAGAAAATCAACATTGGGATGGCAGAGAATCCAAAGTTCACGCAAATAGGAGATTATTGGAGTGAAGAAAATATGGAGAAGATTTCATATTTATTGTGTGAGTATCAAGATATATTCCCAACTACATTCTCAAAAATTAAGAGGATAGATGGGGAATTAGGTGAGATGAAGATCCGTTTGAAACCGGGTTCTAAACCAGTGCGACAGAGACCCTACAGGTTAAACTCGAAGTACAAAGAGAAGGTGAAAGAAAAAATAGACAGGATTTTTGATGCAGGGATCTTTGAACCAATGGTGGAATCAGAGTGGATAATTCCAATGGTGGTACAGGATAATAAAACTAGAGGAATCAGGATTTGTGTAGATTTGAGGAAGTTGAATGATGCATGTCTACATGATCCATTTCCAACACCATTCACATATGAGGTATTGGAGAATGTAGGAGGGTAGGAGGATTATTCTTTCAAAGATGGATTCTTAGGTTACCATCAGATCAAAGTTACAGAATAAGATAGGTATAATCAGAATAAGATAGGTATAATACTACTTTTGCGACATAGTGGGGAAGTTATCAGTACACGGTAATCCCTTTTGGACTGAAAAATGCACCTGCAGTTTTTTCAAGAGTTGTGGTTGCAACTTTTAAGGAATTTATTCATAAGTTCCTTGAAGTGTACTTACATTATTGGACTATGTTTAGTCTACTTAAGGACCACATAGAAGTACTTAGGTTATTGTTGGATAGGTGTATACAATGTTAGATTTCACTAAATTTGAAGAAGTGTATTTTTTGTGCACCTTTTGGAATTTTGTTGGGTGATGTGGTCTGCAAACATGGATTATTAGTGGATCCTGCCAAGATTGCAGTAATTCTGGATTTACAACCACCTACATCAGTCAGAAAGCTGAGGGAAACTCTAGGTCACATAGAATATTACAGGAAGTTTATCAAAGGCTATGCAGAAATTACAACACCTATGGAGAAGTTGTTGAAGATGGAAGCAGAGTTCCAATGGAACGAGGACTGTCATAATGGTTTGGACACCTTAAAACAAAAATTAGTGATCATGTCGATTTTGATCTTTCCATATTGGAACAATGAATTACATGTTCATGTAGATGCGTCGTCCATAGCTTTGGGCACAATACCATCTCAACTAAGGGAAGAAGACATATATCACCCAATCGATTTCGCAAGTAGGAAGTTTTCCATAGCAGAGAAGAATTACACTACAACAGAATGAGAAGGATTGGCAATGGTATATGCGATGAAATTTTTTTGACATTATTTATTGGTTTCTCACTTTAAGTGTACATAGACCATTCTACACTAAAATAATTAGTGAACAAGATAGTGTTGGGGGGGAGAATATGCAGGTGGTTATTGATGTTTCAGGAACAATATTTTTAGGTTTTTGTTAAATGTAATGCCCTAATTTAACAAAGCCTAAAATTTTTTGTAAATTTAAGATTATTTCGACATATAAGCAATAAGCAATTTCATTATTCTGCATATAAGCAACAGAAATTTAAATTCATGAACAACATGCTAATAAATTTAAATAACCATCACATATTCATGAGAATGCATAAATAAAAATACCTCTGTCTGATGCTAAATTCCTGACCTCTGGTTGTCCTCTCTGCTGCTCTGCCCATATTCATGAGAATGCATAAATAAAAATACCTCTGTCTGATGCTAAATTCCCGACCTCTGGTTGTCCTCTCTGCTGCTCTGCCCAGACTTTGCCCAAAACCAAATCTTCCTCCCTGCTAGCTATGAACAGAACCTGTCCAGCTCCCTAGCTCCAGGATTCTGTGAGGATTCTTGGCCCTCGAGCCCAAAACTCACAACAACCTGGTGCACCCCTGTAACAGTCCACCCAAACTCCAAAACCAATATCCAACCACGTATTAGGTTGGATTGCATGAGAACACATGTATCATAGTTGCTATTCTATAGTAAGGAGATAAAATATAGAAAAACAAACAAAAAAAGTAGAAAATGGAAGAAAATTATAAAAAGGGAAAAAACTCAAAAGTACAAAGGTAAACAGGAAGAAGTATTGTGCATAAAAAGGGAGTATCACATAGATAACATAAAAAACATAAAGATAGTTAAGTGTGTGAAAATGTCAAGCACATGATAGGACTATTAATGGAATTAAAGCACATAAACGACAGTTAAAAAACCATAAATAATGAAACGTACATCAAAGGCATAGTCATTAATAGAAGGCTTCGTCGAGACCCGTGACAGATTGGTAGTACGAGGAACAAATCCAACATAATATATGGCAATAAAGAAACAATAAATTAAGGATTCATTGCACCACTCATAGACTAGATATTCAATTCAGGTGCGAAGGGACATGGATAACTAGCGAAGGGGCACAAAAGATGTAAACGGGTGACAAACATTAGTTATTGTCACTTAGAGTTACATGCAAGTAATAGAGAGCCAAGAAATGCATAAAAGATCCGAGAAAAAACCCAGATCCAAAGCAGATTGTCACTGGTAAACCAGGATACATAAATGCCACCACCAAAATAAATAGTGGTTGTGCCAAAGAAATTTCGAACAAGAGCAGAACCAGTAGAACCAAAGGTTGAGGAAACTTGTTGGCCCTTGACCAAGTTTTGAGGATTCTTGGTCATGTTTGACCGGATTTTGGGACTTCAACAGGCTGTCGAAGGCAGAATGCAAGATGAAGCAGAGATCATGGGATCTTGACCCCTTTTAGGGCCCTTTTTGGGACTTGGGATTATGTAACGGGTATGGGGATGTCGGACCATGGGTTTACCCATGTTTAGGTCTATTTTGTATGTATAAATAGAAGGCTAGGCAATGTAAGAAGTATTTGTTGCAAGTTGGCTAAGTGCTAGAGCTGGATATGTGTGATCAAGAGTGTAAGTGCTTTGGTGCATACTATGTGAGACTTGCAGAGCTAAGTGCAAGTCATTGTTAGAGACTGTAGAAGGTTGTGTGCTTAGATCTACTCAGGGAAGGACGATCTAGCAAGATGCGCAGATCTCCCGTCCTCTACAGAGTAGGGTTTTTGAGGCTCTGTGCATGTAAACTATTTAAGAATCTAATAAAGAAAAGAAGAGTTGGTGGACGTAGCCCCAGGGCGGGGGTGAACCACGTACATGCTTTGTTGCTCTGCTTTGTGCAATGTGTTGATGTGCTTATATGTTAATGTGCTTGCATTTTTGTAGCATTGAACCCTCGGTCTGCCCCTGTGCCAACAAATGGTTTCGTTTCTGGGACCTAAAACTGTGATTTCTAGGAACTGAGGAAGAAGAAGCTCTGTGCGAAGATCTGACCTAAAACTATGATTGCTGGGAACTGAGGAAAACAAATCTTTGTGCAAAGACCTGACCTGAAATTGTGAAATCTCTGTGCATAGATCTGTCGCTCTAGTGCGCAATATTCTAGTTGATTTTTGAAGCTCAGTGCTAAAGAAAGAAGTTGGATCTGAAGAAAAGAGGTAAGATATGAACGCTTTGTGCTCTGATAAAGGTAAGAACAGTGAAATTTTTTAAGATCTGGAAACTTTGTGCTCTGTTGAAGATAAGATTAGTGAAAAATTTTGTTTCTAAAGTATGGATCTAGGTATGTTTGATAAGATTTATCCTAGCTTGAAAACTAGGGCACTGATAGAAGAAAGAAGATTTGATATGAGTAGATCTGATAAGAATAATGAAAGATATGTTATACCTATTCATAGAAAGAATGTTTGGACTAAAAAATGGATGCGGGATCCTAGAAAGAATCTTTTGTAGGTTAGCTACCATGATCCTAGCACGCAGTACAGGAAAGGCTAGGGATCATTTAAAAGAAAGAGAGGATTAACCCTTTGTTACAGTTGTAGAAGACTAGGACATATGGCTAAGGAATTCCCTGGTAAAAGACCTAGTTGCCTATGTTGCAAAGCTCTTGACCATGAAGTATTGGATTGTCCTAGAATGATTGCTAAGGTCGAAAGAATGAATATGAACCAAGAAAACCCTAGGGAAGATCCAAAAACTGAGATTATGAAAAAAACCCAGAAAGGATCAGAGAAGGTATTACTACAGATGCAAGAAACCCTGAATGATCACTGACATGTTAGTTTATCAGAGATCTTTAAAGAAAAAGAGTACATTACAGAAAGAATAGGAGACTACAACATTGACTGTGTTCTGGATGAGGAAACACGGGTGAATATAATGACTGAAAGAACTTGGGAAATTCTAGGAAAGCCTGATATGGTTCCTTCATTGGGAGGAATGGGATTATTCAGAGGAAATATGATAACCCTATGTGGAAGACTTACCAGGATATCTATGAGTTCTCATGGAAATTCGACAGAGGAAGAATTTGAAGTTGTTAAATTTATTGAGAATAACACTCCATTTTCTATGTTATTATGAAAACCGTGGATTGAAAAAGATCAGGTCAGAAGGAAAGAAGAAGGATCCTTAGAACAAAAGAAGCAAGAGTTAAAAGATTTCATGACTAGGAGGATTGCACACTTGATTGAAGAACGAGGCAAAGCTATTTCAAACCAGAGATTTGGATGTCAAAGTTGGAAAAACATTAGAAGACCCTCAGAATACTAAAGTACCTATTACAGATACAGATGAAGTATCACCCCTGATTTCTAGGAAAGAACCTCAACAGCGTGAAGTAACTCTACCGAAATAAGATAAGAATCATAATGGAAAAAGGAATCCTGAGACGAAGCTCACTGGAAAGAAGGCTAGAAAACTAAGTAAAAGAAGGCTAGAAAACTAAGTAAGAAGAGAGGTAAGATTGAAAAGTTACAAAAGGTTCCCGAGGGAACTTCACGGAAGGAAAATTTTCAAAATTGGAGCTTCACTGGAATATCAGAACAATGTCACATGGCACTTTTCCATAGTGAAGCAATATAGACGTTAGAGACAGTATAACCGTTCGACCGACGGCCCGAATGGGTAGAAAGACATTTATGCTCAGAAATTTAGCCACCAGATCGTTGGGACCACGCCACAATGGATAGAACTAAGTTAATGAAGGCTTCTCACCCATTGCAAGAGATTCGTTGCCGTGTTATCTATTTATCCCATCATGCCACGCAACGAGAACACTTTTTCCAATCATGACTATCAGAGCTCGCATCCTAGTTGATTTTTCATAGTGACACCAAGTTAGTGCCATCTATCCCATTGCATCAAACAATTACTCTTCGAACCTGAGACATTCAACCACGAGCGTTCATATCGGTTGAGCTTAGTGTTGCAGAGAAAATTTTTGAAGAATTTCTTATTGACCTAATGAATGAAAGGGTTATGTCTGAAAGAGCGATGTATGCAATTATTCAAGAATCATCGACGAGAGGACTGCAATCCTCTCTGTCGACTACTCATGGAGATAGGTCATCCCAACCATCAGCATAAAAAAGAACCAAACACAAAGATGACCTAGCCAATGCGAAGCTGATCCAGTCCATATTACCAGATTACATCCCACCTCTGGCTAGGGATGTGAGTCGATATAGTGTGCCAAGATAATTTGAGTACACCATGATTACTGCGTACCTCCCAAAGGTGATATGCGTAGTTCACACACAGTAGGATAAGATCACAACATTGAATTTCAGTGACTTCAACCTCGGAGATTGCAAAAACTACAGTATTCTTGTCTCGTATAAGTACCTGACCAATACGAAGGGGAAGAACTCAAAGATAATCCCTCAGCCTTGGATGATGAACCTCACGCAGTCCACTTTGTTAAATTTCATGAAGATCCCACACTTCGAAAGGCACCAGGAAGTGAATGCTTATGTCAAGTTATTTCTTTCATGTTACCATGGTGGCTACCTATGGCTAGACTGGTGGATTATAGTCGACTCGACGTTGATCCATAGGATCAAAAGCTTGAGTCTGAAAGGACCCGATCCATAGGAGTTTTATCCAGAAAAATCCACAGATTGTGCACTAGCATAGAAAATCAAGGATACATATGGTGATGTCGAAAAGGGAATGTGAGGCTACAAGGTAGCCTCCATATAGAAAGTTAGTAAGGAAGAATAGACCTACGCAGGTCACAGGATTTGTTTTTGACCTCACAAGAAAGTGCGTAGAAGGTTTACAGATGAATTGGGTGAAGTACCTGGTGAATCAGCTAAAGATAGACTGTCGCGAAGCCTAGGGTCAAGGCTACAAGTTCCATTCAGCTGGCTCTTGATCCTTATCTCCTTTGTTTCCTGGGATATGCCAGAAGGTGCGACATTCCCATATATTGAACCATTCGAGCAGCTTGTTGTGAAGTTCGCTGCCCTTTGGTACTCGAGTGATATGAACAAACAATGGCATTCGAACGTTGTTTTTCATGCATACTACCTTCAATTGAAGAGATCCATAGAAGCAGAACCTCTCATGACTCTGAACACCTTACAGAAATTCCAACCTATGATGAATTTCTGCATAGATCGACACTTCATCTAACTCACAACGCGAGCAGATGAACATAAGGAACAGTTGCAGTTGTAATACAAGCTCACAGAAAAGGATATTGAGGCGATCACTAAGGACTTCTTGACAGAACTCCTTATTCCAATAGACCCTGCAGAGATGTCCGACCTTGACAGCCCAAAAAGCATGCACGATACACCCAGACCCAGTAAAATGAAGAAGACCGAAGAAGTACAAGAATTAAGCAGTGCATCAGGAAATACTGCTTCAGTATCACCTGAATGAAGGGGTGATGACAAAGTAGAAGACATAAATGGCACAAGAGTTGAACAGAAGCAAGGCGAAGTAACACCACCAGGAGATGAGACCGATCCCTTGAAGAAGAGAAAGGTTTCTTCCTTGAAACCTTCTTCCTGGAATAAATCAAGAGCCACTGTGACCAAGATGAAGACCGTACTTACTACTGATGACTTTGACTTCATCATAGCCGCCCTCAACGATGCTTCACTCCAAATCGTGGAGAAATAAGAAGCTAAACAGGAGGAAATGTATGATAGACTTAAATTTGAGTTTTGAGGGGTATAGCAGGCCCTTTAGTCCAGCCGTGCAGTGTCCACTGTGCCCCTGTCATCAGGAGAGCCAGAGTTGAGGGATGAGCTAACCCAACTCCACCAATTAGCTAATGTGGTCGAAGCTCGTCTTCGCCGCGTACAATAAGAAGTAGAACAATCTACCCAGACCTTGAATCAAGTACAAGGTGACATTGTAGAACAATGTGGAATTGAATAACAAGAGAATATTTCTCTCCAGGCCAGGTTTGAAGCAGAGAAATCACAGATGCATCAAAAGAAAGAATAGTTGCTCGCAAAACAACTCGAAGTAAAAGAAGAAGTAAGAAAAACCCTCCTCTCTGTGAAAAGATTAGAGCTACAGGCTGAAGACTGAGTAACACATCAAGTAGAGTAGCTTGTAGAATATGTCCAGTAGCTGCAACAACGAATAACAGATTTAGATCTTCGTACCGTACCTGACACCCCACAGTATGTAAGGGACCAAAGGGAAGCAAATGCTCGAAGCGTAGTTGAAAGAATAAAAGTGCTTGCCCTGGAATGCAAGAAACTGAGTGATCATAGTGCCCAGACATATGAACAACTAACTAAGAATCCAGAACTGAAGGCACTGGAGTCACAGCTCCAGGATGCGAAGTAAAAATAATGAAGCGATCCCAAGAGTAGCGCACTTCCCAACAGCAAGTCAATACTATTTAGAGAATATTTATGGAAGTAACTCAGAGACTCCAACCTATACAAAACGAGGCTTACCAACTGTTCACAAAAATCGAAGGTCGAGGAGCAGAACTACAACAAGTTGTCACTGCAGTTGAACAACGCCTTGAAGGACCTGTCAACCAAGCAATCATGCAAGAGTTCACTGAATAGGAAGCTGTATCACAACAACAATTCGAAGTAGATTGATCCAAGCTCGAGTCTTTTTAAGAAAGACTAGCCATATCAGAGTGACTCAGGATGAGTCACAAGTGAGTGTTGGGGGCATGTTGGCCCTTGACCAAGTTTTGAGGATTCTTGGTCATGTTTGACCGGATTTTGGGACTTCGACAGGCTGTCGAAGGAGGAGTGCAAGACGAAGCAGAGATCGTGGGATCTCAGCCCCTTTTAGGGCCCTTTTTGGGACTTGGGATTATGTAACGGGTATGGGGATGTCGGCCCATGGGTTTACCCAT
>CBVK0101355002.1:0-10718 GCA_900067695.1 Picea abies | reverse complement strand
TTTGATTATAAGCATGTTAATCATATAAAATAGAGCTTGTGGCATCAAATACCATGCACTTTTTATGGATTGAATAACCACGCAATGTCCCAGTGTTGGAAGAGAAAATCCTTTTGTAGGAAGGTTATGGAAACTAGGAGAAGGACGAGGATGGCAGATTGTTTTCCACACATGGGAAAGAGCAAGGGAAGTGCACCTCTGAAGGAGAAAATCCATTGCAGCCATTGTAGCAAAGATGGGCATCATGATGCCACTTGTTGGGCCTTACATCTAGATCTACGTTCAAAGAGGAACAAGAAGTCCAGGAAGACACCTCTGAGGGAGAAAACTAGTCAGGCGATGCTACAGGAAAATTCGCCACCAGAAGAAGACCAACTACCAAAGGAAGGACAACTCGGTAAAGAGGACATGTTCGACATAATGGCTGAATGAATGGGGAAAATCCTTGAGTTAGTCGAGAGTCGCCATGTTTGTAGATCACATGTTGCGTTTCAGACCCCATAGAAGGGTATTACGTAAAAGTGATAATTGTTATCACTCCTTTTTCTGGCACATGTTGATAGTGTTAGGCCTTATGAGATAGTTTGGGTATGGGTTTCTTATTGTAAGTCCAATGGACATGAAAATTATAATGTAAAGACTTTTGGGGACCAAAATTCCTTTCAGTTGGGAGGCGTGATCCAGATGGATCTAGGGAACATCACGAAAGTTTTAGAAGTGTCCCAGGAGGCTCAGAATGGCCTCAATAGACAAAGAAAGGGAAAAAATTCAAAGTGCCGAAAACTCAATGAAAATGGCATGATCACGAAGAGTGTGTCACAAGATTTCCAATGACGCAAATGGCTCGTCAAACATAGTTACAGATTGAAAGATATTCACAGTCAAAGTTTGGTCAACCCAGTCCAATCAACAAGGGATGAATCAACATTCGTATTGCTGACGTCATCATCTGTATAGATGATGTCAGCATCCATACATCACACGTGGCAGGAGAAAAAAGGTGACACATGTCATGATGACGTGGTAGCACCAGAGGCTGCCATCTGTCACCCAGTTTTAGCGTTTTCGGTCCGATCCATGGACCAATCAGATCGTGCCACGTGGAAATCTGTACAGTACGTATAGTGACGTGGAAGTTCATACAGTGGCATGGCAGGATGACATGGAAGTCTATACAGTGGCATGGCAGGCTGACGTGGCATCCGTATAGACACGCGGCGGGTGACTGTATAGTCCGTACAAACACGTGTCTTCCTCAGAAGCGCCATGTGGCAGTGTACGAATGGGCCAACAGGGAAATGACATCATTCCCATGTGGCAGGTGATTGGACAACAGGGGCCAATAGTTGGGTACCATGTGGCACCCCCAAAATTCCCAAGGAGGGCCCGTGACAAAAAATCCAAAAAAAAAATATAAAAGCGGACCCCGCCAAATCTAGTCAAGGTCCCGCCATATCTGGCGTATCTACCAGAGTTAGAGCACCGCCAAATTTTACGTCAATAATTATAACATAAACCAAAATGGGGAGGCCTGCATGCTTGACCCCATGACCTCCCCCTACTTTGATGTCTTAACGTTTGCGCGTCAACCAACTCAGCCAACAGCCTTATTGGGACATCTGCCTAGAACTTTGCTTAAGAACCCAGTCTGCCAATGCACGAGAGGAGGAGGAGTGCATCAGTCCACCCAAGTCTGTACAAGGCACAAATTCCAATGCAAAGTGTTGTGCATTAAATGTCGGGTTGCATACAAATCGAGACAAAGCACCAGAGGAGGCCTGAAGGTGCCTGTGTCTGATAGAGACGATTTGACAGTCGTTTTTAGGTAATTCGGTGACACGAATCCAATGGCGAGGTCTGTTTTTATAGCATAGCTTCAGATAATCAAGCTAGGTTCTAGAGAAGCCAATGTAAACATGCTTTTCATTATGTTGTTTTGTCAGTAAATGTTGCAACATACCATGCATGTTACAGGTCTGAAGGAGCATGGAGAGGTTGCAACAAGGCAATATGATCAACTTATTCCTTTTATCTCTTCTTTTATTCTCTTCTTCCACATAAAACCAATCAGTTACATGTGACAAGCATGTTTTTCATTATGTTGTTTTGTCATTAAATGTTGCAGCATAACATGCATGTTACAGGTCTGAAGGAGCATGGAGAGGCTGTAGTAAGGCAACAAGATCAACTTATTCCTTTTATCTTTTCTTTTCTTCTCTTCTCCACATAAAACCAATCAGTTACATGTGACAAAGAAATTGTGGCACTTGTATGATAAGTGGCCAATGAAGTAGTTCTAAATCTCGTGACTTCAAGATCTTTGTATGGGCTGCATATATATGCTTGGATTTGAGAAGCATATCTAAGGTACTTGATGGCTCCATGGTGATGGGGATCATATTTTATTCTTCCTCCTTTTATGTATTGAGTATGCGGGAATGATGCCCATGCCAGCATCATGGATGCCTCATGACCATGAGAACTTGTGAAGCTTTTATACCTTCCTAATCACATTCAAATCTCTTGTTGTCATCACCGAAAAGGGACTTTGGACTTACAACTTGTAAAGGAGAGACATCATTACAATGAGGAGAATAAAGCGGTCAGGCTTTGCAGCATGACCCAGAGAGGTAGCCCACACCAGGTGAACTCTGTTATCAAGGGAAGTGTCATATCCATTATGTGTCTTATGTTACTTTTCTATGAATTTCCGCACATAGGATATTAAAATGCAACCATGACATATAATACATAAGGAAAACTAAGGAGGTTTTATTCACTTTAGATTCAATCTTATAAGACTTCAACTTTACCTTTAATTGGAAATCGCTCAAGTAAAACGATCTATAACTAGCCCTTTTGAAGGAGTAACATAATCAACCCATTATTGGAAAACTAATCACCCCCCGGGTTCAGATCATCATACATACATCAGGAAGGCATAAATTGGACTCAGGAACCAAGTTGTTGTTGGTTTGTTTGATACCTTAGAGGTAATATTTGACCCTTGAAATGGATTTCAACATTTGGGATAATAGTAATGCATACCTGCTCCTTGAATATTTTTTAATGCATGAGCATTGTAAGCTTCAAGATCTCCATATCTTTTTCAAAACATAGTCCTAAATTGTTGGTTATTGTTTTATCAGGCTTGGCTTCTATCTCCCATGCCCGCAAAATAGACTATTGTTTATTCTTGTATCAGGCTTGGCTTCTAGCTCCCATGCCTGCAAAATTTGAATGTTAAGTGTTAATATATCAGTTTCCTTTAAATGTCAAAAAACTAAGATAGAAAATTCATTAGATGGAAACATAAATAGATCAATTTCATTACGATAATGGACCTATTTCATTGTTGCAATAGCCTTAGGGAGTTATCTATTTGGAAGATCCCATATAATCCCTAAGCTTCCACTCTTTCTATTTAGCATAATATGAACTTGATGAACTTGTTGAGTGTTTGATGAGCTTCTTGAGTGTTTTGGAGAAGTAAGCAAGACTTGCCCGAGGAACTCATTTTTCACCAACCAGAGCTTTAAAGGTTCACCTTTTTCATGGTGGTATGGTAACAGGTGCAAGTTTCATAGTCAAAACGCACTCACTCCATGACTAAACTACCATCATTTTCCTTAGCTTAACTCAAATAAATTGACTTACAATAATTATGTGTTCATGCAGGGATACAAATTGATTGTGGAGAATTGCAGAGTGAATGCCAGATATCCGACGGAAATACTAGAAAATATTAGACGTGAATTGTAGAGCAAATGCCATATATCTAATGAAAATCCTATAAAAGATTGGACGTTTCAACATACTGTTGAAAGAGGTGGGGGTGCATTCTCGCTAAAGGAAAAGGGCCTTGAGGCTTGAACACGATGAATACGAGATCTCCAATCATTTGAGGAAGTTCGAGTGGGTTGTTCTCGCTTCTACAATGGTTCTTGAATAAGATAACCAATGGGAGAGCTAGGCACTTCAACAACAAAACTAGTGGGAGAGACAAACACTTCAGCAATCGACCGCGAGGAAAAAAAGAAACATATCACAAGGAAACAGACCGTGAGAAAACAATGATGGAACAACATATAGTGCTTGCAAGCTACATGCAAGTGACCAAGTAGAAGTGGAGGTGGAGGAAAAGTGAGAGTTGACAATTCACTAGAAGCACCAAAACCACTGCCCCTCATGGACTATGTTTTATGCATTCGAAAACATTAAACATTTAATGTTTGAATTAATGTTAACATAAAACTTAACATTGATTTACCCTCTCGTTCCCTAATTTTAAAGTCCCCTTAGTTAGATCTGAGGCCAAATAAAGCTTCAAACTTCAAAAGTAGGACAAAAACATAAAAGTAAGTTAGAAAATTGCACAAGACCGTTAAAACTTTGGGTTAAATGGTTGGTTTTCATGCCGTATTAATAGAAGGATGAAAAAACGATTACGAATGGTCCCTGGCCAGAAGGCAAGGGACTCGCACGAAGAAAATACCACTTTTGGATAGGTTCTCCAGTAATTTCGTTGAGAGATGCTCTTCAATTCATGTGAGACATACTCCCACACCAGGATTACATGACATATTGTAAAGGTTAACTTACAATATTTGTCCATACTGTCCGTATTAGCAGGTGGCTGCTTTGAACGCGCACCTCTGTCGCTTTTCTATTTTTATGTATACAAATCCTCTTTGTAGCCTTGCCCGGTTCACCTTGCAGGCAAATCTGGCAACGACAATGGCGCTCAACTACTCTATCGATTTGCCTATTCAGCGATCCGGGTCCGGCAGGATTGCATAACCACCATCGTCAGTTGCTAGGGCGTAATTGGACGGCCAGAAATTGGTAGCCGTGATGACTGAATAATAATTACCCAATTCATTCTGGTGCAATACCGGGCGCATATCGCTAAAAACTGGAGTCGAGCGTTTTAAGGTGACTGCTACTAAATCTGGGGGTCGATACTCTAGTAATGGAGGGGATAAATTGGTTGTCTGCAACGAATCAGAGATTGACTGTGATCACTTTACTAAAGTTGTTATTATAATATATATATATATATATTTACTTACTTATTTATTTATTTATTGAATTCTGTTAATTGAGTGTAGCTTGGATGATTATGAAGAAATTGTTATCTTCTTTATTGGAGTTCAATTCTCATAATTACATGAATACATTATTAATTGAATAACAGAGCAATTGCTATTTCTGGGGAAAAATATTCCTTCATGTGAAGGAAATATATATATTGAATTCTATTTGTTATAGAATATATATATAGAGAGAATTCTATTTTTTTATAGAATGTTATGTGATAACATCTCCCCATACTACATTGTAAAGAATTTTTAGGTGTAAATACTTGAAGTTATGGTATTCTACTTTAATATAAATATCTAGAAAATTATATTTAATATTTTTTCTCATGTGTTTTTTATGCTTTATATTATTAGTCTTACAAATTTACTTTTGTGTCGAAGTGCTTAAGGGACATAAACAAACCCATTCAATCGACACATGAGTAACACATCATTCGACCAAAATCATTGCAGTGTTATTATCTTCACTCCATTACCACAACAATACATTAAGCAATTCAAATATTGATAGCAACAGAGCCCAATTATTTTATGCATTTCTTCATTGTTAAATTACATCACACCATGCACGTCTCTTTAGACTCTATAGAGATGACAGACTCGGACTTACAACCAGAGACATTGCAAAACCATATGCTCAGAGCAAGCTCCAAGACATTAACAAACAACATTAGCTAACCAACTATGTTTATGTTGTCGTTGCTTCGTTTTATATCCTTCTCTGCTCTGGTGCTTAGTCACTTTCAGTTCTTCTTCACTCGCTCTGTTGACTGTCAGTCCTACGGGCTTCTGTCACCTGCATGCATTCCAAATCGTCTCTTTGGAATAGTGGAAATATCAACTACCTTGCCAGCTCATCTTCCTGCTGCTCCACGATCCCTCGTGTTGTCTGTAGTAACCATTCATGAATATTTCCCGAAGATTCTTTTCTTGATTCTAGCGTGCATGCGGTGTCTTCTTGATTTCTGGTGCACATCACAAAACTTGGGTTGATGTGCATTGGAGAAACTCGAACTGACATGCATTAAAAAAACTTGATCTATCACACGCACCTTTTTTCACCCTTTGTGCAACTACTTGAGCATGAGTAAAAACTCAGATAGCTATGCACAACTTCGTTTGTGCATGTGTGCAATATTTACCCAAAAATTTGGGTGCCAATATATCCCCACCACTATTACTTGGCTCATCTTCGAGTCAACTATCTCATGAAAAGATATATGTGATGGAATTGAGTAAGAGTAAATTATCATCATTAGAGGACCAAAACATCAAACCAAATTGTGGTTGTAGTTGGGTTTGAGTAAGAGAAAATTATCTGTCTAGGTTGTAGTTGCAACCCAACACAGGTCCTAGAATGAGTCAAGAAGTCCTCAAGGTAAACAATGGCTTTGGACTTCATTTGTCCATATTGTTGAACCATGTCTCTTTGAGGATTTATATTGTGATGAACAAGGGATCTGTTTAAAGCACATCATCCACAACAAGGGGATGAGATTGCAACCCAATAACTGTGTGGAAAAGCTAACTCTTGGATTATTAATTTCGGGGATTACAACCCCTCACCTTCCTCTGCCTGTGCCAAATCTAGAATTGACCTCCTCTTGACTTGTGTCCTTGGCTTTGAGGGTATCCGTAGGATTATCACTAGAAGTTGGAAGGATGAAAATCGTGTGCATGGTGTTCTGGTAGATAAGATAGGGCTAGTCCAACCACAAGTACCCCTTATGAAATCCAGTGAGGAGGAAAGAGACACATGCCTAAACATCTTGGGCATGACTGGAGTGTGGACATTTGAGCAAGGAGAGAATGTTGGATTTTCTCAATGACCTTGCCAATTCCTGAGTCACTACTCACTCATAACCATCTTCCTTCTGGATGAACCCTATGTATTTATTGAACTACAACACAAGGAGCCGATTGGAATCCTTGATGTTATAGTCGACACATCTTAGCGGGGGAACCTTCCTGAACGTTGATCATTCAAATTGTACGTTGCATGATAGCACAATATTGGGAATTGATTGTTCCTTCATGGCCTTATACTTTGGTCGTGCTTGGGGTTTGCTTGAGGATTCCATGACCATGACGAGTTCTGAATTCAACAGGAGAAGAGGATTCAACCACTGAATAGTTAACAATGTTATGCATGCTTATCTTCCAACACATTTCTAGGATAAGAATGAAAAAGTGCTCACATAATTCGGGGAAGAAATAAGGAGGAAGGACACTCCACTCATTCTCAAGATAATGAAGCTATAATGGTTCCTACCATTGCACAAATGTGGAGTTATTTTCCAGTCCTTTCCTTGAGCTGGCCAATACCGTCTTTCATCAAACCGTAGAAAACATCATGTTGGGTGTCGATTAGTCATTTTTTTCTTAATATCGAGGTTTCCACCAATCATCGATATTAACTGCGTCTTTATGCTAACTCGATAAAATTGTCCTTCTGTCAACAACGTTAATGACCTTCTTTTCTCGAAATTGAATGAATTTGACGTTATGTAACTGACTCTCATATCGACTGTTATTATTACAAATATTTTCTGCCATCAAACATTCCCAAATAATGATGACTTAGATGACATCATACGTGCACTAGTATTATTCTCCGGGGGCACCACACATGCTTCCTACACACCCCTACAATAGTGCACCCTAAATTATTTGGCTGCAGTGAACCTTGGCAGGTCCTAGCGCTTCCTCATACATTCCCAATCGTTCAATTTTTTCCATGGAGGCATTGGCTAGGCTCGACCAGTTCTAGTAGTATCCACTGACTAACCAATTGTCTCTACTTATTCCTAGCTCATGTATTTTCTCAAGGGGATCAGGGAAGAGAAACGCATTGGATGCTCCTTCGGTTACCATAGATGGAGTAGTTGTTTCCAACCTTCACGCACGTGGCTCCCTTATTTTCCTAGTAAAAAACTGGAGGACCAGGGTTACAGACTATTGGCTATGCGTCCCATGCCACTGCTTGACTATCCATCGCCTTTTACAAGAGCACCTTGATGGTGATACACGTGCATATCCTTGTTAAGACTTCATAAATATTGTTCTACCACCTTTCCATGGCATCCTATGAATCAATATCATAGGACCTCATTCTCTACGAGATCAACTCCCCATCTACCACGGGATTCACATAATCCTCCCTACTCCCCGTGATCTTATATATGTTCTCAATAACATAGCTCTGTGCATTCTCATCCACCATCTCATTGTATATGTCCCCTTCATTAGGATCTAACGGTGTGATCACACTCGATGTGTCCATCTCAAACAACATATTCCTCATCTTCAAATTCAACACGACATTGTTTTCAATGGCCCAATCAATGCCAAGTAATATAGGGTAGGGATCACAATCATCCATAATAACTATGACTTCAAAATAAGCCTTTGTCTTCACCCCTTCTATGCTCACCTCAACTTGCTCCAATTGGCCTATAAGATATATCCTGTATTGATTTTCCAACCACAGTTGGATGGGAAACCATACCAAACACGGTTTACCCATCAATTCCCATGACTTTTTTAGTAGTATGTTCACGTCGAAACACAGATCCAACATGAGCCCATCCATTTCATAATTCTCAATTTCAACAATCATCTTGAATTCTCTTTATGTGCACTTCTGCTTATTGACCTAGCACAAATATCTTTCTGGTAGGGGGGATGATATAGCTCTCACTATCCCTTGTTCCCCCATGCAGGTTTCTAATGTCTACATCAAATTTCTCATAGCATCAGGAAGTAAACCCGCAATGAACCACTCTCTATGTTCCACATCCTAGATCTGGAACATCATCCTATCCAGGAAATTATTGAACCGTTGGGCATAATCCCACACAGTTTCTCCTTACTTCTGCTTAATATCTTTAATCTTTGTAATGCAATGAGATTATAACTTAGGTTTATAAAATTCCTTAAGAAAATGTCTCTTTATCTCTGTCAGGGACCTTGCCTATCTCATTGGCACAGTGGCCTTGTACTTCATGTACCATGTCAAGGATCTGTCATTGAATGTGGTTTCCAACTACACAATCTCACTGCCTCGTATGTGATCCTCTTCACAAACCATATCTCCTCAAAAGTGAACCAATTCTACTCTACATCACCTCTACATGTTCCACGAAACACAGGTTACCTCGGGGTACTATCCTAATTTTCTATCCTCAATCTCGAACTATTTCCTCCAATCTGATTGATGGGTGACACGATTCTCAATATCAATACTCTTATTAGTGACGTAGCATTGACTTCATCTTCTTCTTCATCATTGCTTCTCTTCTATATTCTCCTACTCTTTCTACTACTCTAATTTCCTTGTTGTCTTTTGTTCTTTCTTCTTGATTACAAATGCACAAAGGGATTGGTTCAAAAGGGAGGTAACTCCATCATCTTCTAACACTTATCATGAAGAAAACTAGAGAGATTCTTACTTGTACATGTGCAATAATATCCACAATCGCTAACACTTCTCCACCACCATTAGGGGATCCTCCATCTTTCTCTTCTAATTCTATACCTATACTTTTCACTTCATCTTCATCTAAAGTTGCAACACTCCACAATAGCCAAGGGGTTAATATTTCATCTTTCGGGCCCCTACTACCACTACTAGTAATGGTATCTTCACTGGATACCATATTCTCAATGTCATGCCTCTTCGCGGGACTATATTCATATGTGCTTCTCTCTAGCACAACACATTCTTCCGCACTTCCTCGTTTTGTAGTTCCCTTCCTCTTCATCCTAGGTTTGACCCCTTGTTTCACGCCCCTTGCTAACTTCCTTATGCTTCTCTATTATGCTTTCCTTCTTGACTCAACTCTTCTTGGATACCTTTCATCTCTCTCTCTCTCTCTCTCTCTCTCTCTCTCTCTCTCTCTCTCTAGGATAAGAATGAAAAATCACTCTCATAATTCGGGGAAGAAATAAGGAGGAAGGACACTCCACTCATTCTCAAGATAATGAAGCTATAATGGTTCCTACCATTGCGCGAACGTGGAGTTATTTTCTAGTCCTTTCCTTCAGTTGGCCAATAACATCTTTCATCAAACTGTAGAAAACATTGTGTTGGGTGTCGATTAGTCATTTTTGTCTTAATATCGAGGTCTCTACCAATCATCAATATTAACTGCGTCTTTATGCTAACTCGGGAAAATTGTCCTTCTGTCAACGACGTTAATGACCTTCTTTTCTTGAAATTGAATGAATTTTACGTTATGCAATTGACTCTCATATCGACTGTTATTATTACAAATATTTTCTTCCATCAAACATTCCCAAATAATGATGACTTAGATGACATCGTACGCGCACTAGTATTATTCTCCGGGGGTACCACATATGCTTCCTACACACCCCTACAATAGTGCACCCTAGATTATTTGGCTGCAGTGAAACCTGATAGGTCCTAGCGCTTCCTCATACATTCCCAATCGTTCAATTTTTTCCATGGAGGCATTGGCTAGGCTCGACCAGTTCTAGTAGTATCCATTGTCTAACCAATTGTCTCCACTTATTCCTAGCTCATGTATTTTCTCAAGGGGGTTGGGGAAGAGAGGCGCATTGGATGTTCCTTCAGTTACCATAGATGGATTA
>CBVK0101354975.1:0-13757 GCA_900067695.1 Picea abies | reverse complement strand
TATAAAATGTGAAATGTTTATTTTTATTTTTTATTTTTTAAATAAGATTTACATTTGGCTTGCTTAGCTTAACTATAAGGAAATTCAAGTTAATCCCAAAACTATATGACAGCTACATTAAAGTAAAATTATGGAAAGATATTTTGTCCAGTACAGGTTATGACAAATCTATAAACTATGTGTCATCATGGAGCAATAAAGCTTTCTCCATCCCTTGCGAGTCTATGTCTAATTCTTTTAAGAAGTTGATTTCTTTTAAGATTATAAAACTAGCTCATTTGTTAGCATATTATTCATGTTTCAAAGTAATCATCATGAATAATTATAGGGTGTTAACTATCATCTTCATTTCTAAATTTACTTAGCAAGGACTAAGTTGTCATACAACCCTTATTATTTATTATCTTATTAAATGGAGATTTTTTTTATTTGTCATTTGTATTATTATTTATTAATATATTATCTTATTAATATTTTTATCAAATATATTTTATTTATTTATATAACTAAGAACCAATCAAATTATTATATATATATAACTTTATTTATTAAAAAAATATTATAAATTAAATTCATCCATTTTTTAATCATTTTATTTATAAAAACCAAAAAACACAAATAAAATTAAAAAAAAAATAGCCATTCCATTCATGTAACTCCTAAAGACGAACCCTACCTGTACTAAAAACATAGTTACATAACTCATAAAGATCAATCCCCTGGACAAATCATGGGATACCATGCCAACAATACTATATTATTTATTGATTCAAAAGATTTTAATAAGATCTTCATCGCATTGCATGAGTTTTTTTCCCAGTCAAATTTCTCCAACAAATTACTAATCCCAAAGACAACAACATACTTATTCACCTAACAGTTATTCGAGGGCCCGATTGCTCCATTGCTCTGTATTTCCTGACTCGTATCCCAAAACAAACCATACAGAAATGTTAAGTCAGCTCAGAGATCCAAGCTTGGCCCAACCATAGTCTCCTCCTCCATCACCGATCATTCTTTTGCCTTGGAACTTTCCATCACCCTAACAACCAATGGAGTTGGTCAATTCATCTGATAGTTAACTAGAGAAATGACTACTGGAGGACCAGCATGGATGTACACAAAATCCAAACTTTGGCCAGGAGACAGCGACTTCAACCATTTAGGAAATGAATACAAGTTGTTGGCCTGTGGTTTGGAAAGACCCCATACAGGACCATACAGATTCTGGATAGAGAGTTTGAGAGCTGTAAGTGTCTGGTCTGGAGATTTATTAGTGATGGACACAGCATATCTGTAATAAGTTTTTCCTCTGTTACTCCAAGAATTCGTCTGCTTCTGCCAGATGGCCAGCCTATTATCCTCTGCAGATTGTGAACAATAAATCATAATCAGTACTGTCTTTTGTTGAACAATCACCTAGGTATTATAGCACTAGTTACATTGTTTCAACCCACATGACTGCATGAAAATCTTAATGTTCTATTTGTTTTTTCAGTATATCTGCTGACATTGATTTTATTTCACATAAAAAATAGGATCTGCCAATATTTTAAATTTTAATACATGTTTAGCTGTAAAATCAATACCATGGTCAAATGTATTTTATCCTCTCTGTTTGGCCAAGATTGAGTTTGTCCATTCTATGTCACACTGAAAATTGAAGTTTTAACAGAATTGTGGTAGCCAAAATTGAAGCTTTGGGAAATCTTACCCTGTGAGGGAGTTGCTACTGGAGAGCTCTGTTTAGGTGCAGGAGAGGGCCTTGGCCTTGGCCTTGGCTTTGGCTTTTGAATTAGATCTGTAGTTGGAGCAGACGATCCTGAACCTGATCCAGGCATAGGCACAATGACTGCCAGAAGAACAACAACAGTTAGAACACCACCATCAACATCACTGAAACAAACTAAAACCAAACTAATTGCATCCCATAAGACAAGGCTACCTGGAAGAATCTGGTCGTATCCAGATTTTCCCCCTTGAAGTCTAGCCAAAACTCCCACCATTGGGCTATTGTTGTAGGTTGTAGGTTCTGTCTGCTGATAGTTGTCTCTTGCGTCTGCAAGTCTAGCCAAAACTCCCACCATTGGGCTGTTGTTGTAGGTTGTAGGTTCTGTCTGCTGATAGTTGTCTCTTGCGTCTGCGAAGTTATCATTGTTATCAGGTCCTCCAACAATAGCACCAACTAAAACATTGGGGTCACTTCGCTGGCGATCAAACCATGTGGCATATCCTCCTTTGCAACTAACAAAGGATGAATCGTCTTTGTATGATACAATGGAGGAAGCCCTGTGATGGACCTGACGAGGATAGTTTCTTCCATATCCCACCATGTAACTTGTGGCCCTTGGATTGTCACCCAGTATGTAATCAACCTACAAGATAAAGTTTTAGCCAATAGACTGAAGAGGAATTGAGTATCTTTAACTCTTAGACTAACTGAGTTATTATAGTGAGAAATCATAACTCATCAATAAAACATTGGTTCTCAGATAGAATTTAAGCCATCATTGGTTTATACCTGTGACTTAGCCAATGCCAACAGTTCAGATGGATCTACTTCTCCACCAGGGCATTGTAGTTGCTTGCCAGCAGAAGACAAATAGTCGGAGTAGACTGTGAGGAGGAACGAAGCACTTGTCACAACATGCATATTGTTCCATTTTTGCCAATACAATAGTCCACCTGAATACAGAGAAACACTCCTTTAGTCCACTTTGTGACTTGCTATCAAGATAAAAGCATATATGTATAGTGTATTTGTGAAGACAGATTGATGTCAAAGACAAACCTGGTGTTCGTTGTACATTGTATCCATTCTTTTGAAGGCATGCACACATGTAATACTCAGCTTTTTCTTGGTATTGTTGAAGAGCTGCTTGGTTTTGCCCACCCCTACCTTGCATGAGGAACTGGTCACAAACCACATATAATGTCAATTGTCTGCTAAATTTATCATTCAGCCCAAATTGTCCATTTATCATCTGGCATTTTAGGCATGTATTTTATGTAAATTGATGGCAATGATTATCATCTGGCATTTTAGGCATGTATTTTATGTAAATTGATGGCAATGACAAGTACAAAAAAACTGGATTGAGTTCGCCAAATAATTGTCATATTAGAATGTCACACTAAAAAACTGGCTATTTCATTGTTAATCCACTATGACCTTTGATCCAAGGACTTGGACTCCTGCATATTTAACATCCCAATTGAATTCTTTCACGGCCCATGTTGTTCCACCTAGTGTTATTGCATTGTTAGTCATGTAGTTGAAATAGTATTGATCTCCTGTTGCTTCATAAATCCACGTAGCTGCCCATAGCAGTTCATCCTGCAGTCACCCAGACCAAAATATCAAGGACAAGTCAAATATATTATTTTTAATGAGAAACTTACAGAGAGTTGTAAAGAAAAACTTACAGCATATCCACTAACTGACGCATAATACTTTCTGGCCACCATGATGCTGCTGTCATAATTCCCTCGGTACTTGTCAGCAAACTCAAACAGCGATGCTGCTGTCATAATTCCCTCGGTACTTGTCAGCAAACTCAAACAGCTGCAAGATTCACCCCAATATTTGAATTGAATATCAGAAAATTAGATGGGATTAGAATACACTGTAAATATTTTGATCAGCGAATATCATAATGTACTTTCTCCTTAAATTCTTTGGAACAAAACAAATTACCTGCTTTGCATGGCTCACAAGCTCATTAGAGTAAGCAGGATTAGAGTCTCTAAATACTATTGAGGCAGCTGCCATTGCAGCAGCAGTTTCTCCTGCAAGATCTGATCCGGGGTTGTTAGTGTCAATCTTGTAGGCTTGCCTAGGTGTTGTCATATCTTCTGGTCTCTGCCAACAATAATGGTCCGAGTTACCATCACCCACCTGAAAACAGATTAAAGTAAGCCTATCATCAGTACACTAATTTGTCAAAGTTCACTGTAATTGTAATACTTCATGAATTCTAGATCTGAGCTTCCTCCCACGATGAAGAAAAACCTACCTCCCCATATAATACATTTGGCTCAGGATGAGCTTTAATAAGATAATCAGTGCCCCACTTAATTGCCTCCATGGCATAACCCAGCTCTCCACTCTTAGCCAATTGTGTTCCATACTCGATCGCACTCCAGGAGAGCATAGTGATAGTGTGTGCCATGGGAAGACCGAATTTCACATTGTCACCTGCATCATAGTAGCCTCCAACCAAATCGACCTGCCCACATTGCATCATACATCAATGCAATCAGACTAATATCACCAGCACTATCAGTACAATTTTCAAAGCCTTACCTACATAACGCAAATCAGTTAGTGCATTAAGCAAAGAAAAACATGCTAAAATTACAGACCCCATTAACGAATCCATCTTGGAGACCAGAATCTGCCCTCCAATTCAGACCCCATTAACGAATCCATCTTGGAGACCAGAATCTGCCCTCCAATTCGCCCTCTGAGTGGGAAGAAGCTTTCCAGATCTCTGAGCTTCATAAAACAATATGCTTTTACTCAAGGCATCACCATAGTCATGTCCAGCTGCAACACTACCCACCCCCACTGACATGAATACTGCCAATAACAACAACAGAGAAAGTAATGAAGCCATGGGTATTATGTAGAATTGGACTGGAGATTGAGAGAAGCTCTGGTTGAAGTGCAAGTATGGAGAAGAGGTGGTGTGATGCCATTGAGGGAAGGAGGAGAATTTATAAAGGCCATTGTTGTTTATGTGATGTTAATACTTTGATTTTTAGTTGTCCTCATAGCTAAATTTACCTGGCCATGTTCTGTTCTCTTCGAGATTGTTATTGGGAATGTTCAGCACAACCTCTCATAGCTAAATTCATAGCTAAATTTACCTGGCCACATTCTGTTCTCTTCGAGATTGTTGGGAATGTTCAACACAACCTCTCATCGAAATTCATCTTCACAAATAATACAATTCCCGAGATCTATCCCTTACTATTATGAAAAAGCTCATTAATTCACCTACACTCACACTTCCTCATTAATGTGCACATTGTACAAATGCATACAGTAAAACCATTCGAAAGCTCCAGAAAATTGTAAATTAAGATGGTCAAATACTATCCGTACTTAGCAAATATATGTATATTTTTTCAACCTCATTTGGTTTTGCATGTGCATTAACAAATAAGCATATAAAAATCGCCTCATGAAATGACAAATTAAACATAGAAAACGCGCCTCACCAGAAGACAACAAATGCTTTATAAGAAGATCATGACAAATGGCAATATCTCTTACAATTGAAATAGACATTTACGACCACAACTTCAGTAGTGACGATAGCATAATATGTTCATAACTTCGTTAGTGAAGATAGCATCTTATGTTCAAATTGCATACGTATATGTAATGAATGTTGGACGTAGACTAAACATTTTAGGTTTTTATTCTTTTTTTGGGACGATTTTAGCTCAAAATCTGATTGGAGATTCAGAAATTTTCAAATTTCAATGACTTAGATTACGCCATGAATGTTATGATCTCCCGCAATGTGCATGTGAAAGCTACAGACTTCTGATTTCGCCAACGATACAGTGTTGTAATCAGAGCTTTTAGTTTAATTACAATGATGCATTTCACTACTCCATTGCATGTGCTGGTCTTTTGCATAACAGTGCTTATATCCTATTTTTGGCACTTTTGGATATTAGCTCCTACCATTGAAATGTATATTGCAAGAGATTTAAAAAAAAATTCAAAAATCTTGGAAAATTAGTTACGGGTTTAAATGGTACAAATTTAGCAGCTAAGTGTGTACATTAAAAGATGAGTTATTCTTTGTATTATTTGTACTAACAAATTTAATATGTTTTCTCTAATATTCCTCCTATCCCTCTCACCCTCATATATTATGTTTTCTCTAATATTTACATTTCCCTCTCCCTCACCCTCATATATTATGTTTTATTTAATATCACCCCCCTCCTTGAGGATGGGGGAGGGGTGATATTAGAAAAAACATAATATATGAGAGTGAGGGTGAGGGTGGAAGGGAATATTAAAGAAAACATAATATATGAGGGTGGGGTTGAGGGGGAGTGAGGGTGAGGGTCGGGGTGAAGGGGAATATTAGAGAAAATGTATTAATATACATAACATATGAGAGTGAGGGTGAGGGTGGAAGGGAATATTAAAGAAAACATAATATATGAGGGTGGGGTTGAGGGGGAGTGAGGGTGAGGGTCGGGGTGAAGGGGAATATTAGAGAAAATGTATTAATATAATATGAGAGTGAGGGTGAGGGTGGAAGGGAATATTAAAGAAAACATAATATATGAGGGTGGGGTTGAGGGGGAGTGAGGGTGAGGGTCGGGGTGAAGGGGAATATTAGAGAAAATGTATTAATATATTAATACATTTTCCCTAATATTCCGCCTCACTCTTACCCTCCTCCTAAGAGGTCACAAGTTCAAATCCAAAGGGGATAAGGTATGTATACCTCCATAGACATACACCAATTTGATCTCTGGCTTGGTCGTGACCTTAAAAATACATTATTATTATTATTATTATGTTTTCTCTAATATTACTCTCCTTCCCCACCCCATATATGAAAGTGTGTGAGGGTGAAGGTAGGAATGTAGGGGAATATTAGAGAAAAATGTAGTTTTCTCTAATATTCTCCTAACCCCTAGATTTAATTATAAAATAATATATATATATATATATATATTGTTACATGTTAAAATATTAAAATTAATTAAAAATGTAAAATACTTAAATATTGTCTAAAAAGATAGAAAAAGGTAAAATTCTCATTAAACTAGTTTTTTAGATTAAATCTTGTGTATGTTTTTTTTTCTTAAATTCTATTAATATTTATTTTCTTTTACATATTTATCTAACTTGTAAGTAGCTACTAGTCCCATTCTACTAATAGTACAAAATAAAGATACTTTAGCACTACATAAGAGATGTTAGAAGTTCATTATTTGAACACAAAAGTTGTATTTGTGTCCTTTGCAACCAAAATTTATTACTATACTATCAAATGAATTATATAGAAAAAGAAATTAATAAAAAAACATTATTATATTTCAAACAAATATTAACACCCATCTTTATCATTAGCTACAAATTCCATTTAGATAATAAAACTTAAGTGTTTTGTTGTATTCTTCGGGGGTGTTGGAGCTTGTGAAGGTGAAGGGACCAAGAGTCAATTCGGAAATTGATGAAGGTGAAGAGATACACTACCAAGTCTTCAAACACATTCGACATTCCTTCCAATTCTTCCTCTTTTTCTCGAAGCACAATAATGAATTGAACCTCTAAACCACATTGTTTTAAATGTTGAATGTAAGTTTGAAACTCTTTTAATTTAATTGTTGGGCCATGTTGTTTAGGCATAGACTGTGGATGAGCTAAGTGTTCATCTAGCACCATTGTCATAAGTTGGGCTATTAAGGAGAATGCAAATTCAATGCTACTCTAACTACAAGAGGGTTGCAGTATAGAGCTCTATGAATTTTACTTCAACCTTGTACTTGAAACTTTGTGGATCCATGTTACTAGAAGAAAGGAGGAGATATGATTCACACACTAGTTTAGGAGGAGGAGGAGGCTAGAGGGAGTGAAGCCAAAGAAAGGAAGGCCAACAACAAAAATCAAGGACATATGAATAGATAGTTGAGCCGGGAAAGCTTCACAGGAGATGATTAATAATGAGTCTCCAATAATGGTTATGGTGTTTGTTGTTATATTAACAAGGATTTTTAATCCTTCAAAAATTCGCATGGATTCAACCTCATTGGTAGTGGTTATGCCAATAGCCCATGCAAACTAGGTTGTTTATTTCTATCTACCAGGAGCAAAGATGGTCATTTTCCTACACCTCCCACCCCATAAATTTGATCTATTTATATTTCCTTCAAAACCTAAGTTTGTTATTTGTAATTTGGATTGAGTTTTTTTATGGTCAACAAAATTGGATTTCCATTTCAAAAGTAATTAGGTTTATTACTTGAACTTGATTTGAACATTAATTTTAAAATATATCTATAATTTTGCAAAGATATATATTTGGTGTCCACTCCCATGTTAAAGTGGGTTATGGTGTTAATATAGAGTTGAAGTTTCTACACATATAGTTAAAGTGGGTTATGGTGTTAATATAGAGTTGAAGTTTCTACACATATATAATAAAATCAAATTACTTATTGGTATATATTTCTATTTATCATAGAGATGAATGAATAAATCACTTAAAAATAAATATATATTTTTGGTTTTAAGGAAAATCTTGAGGAATTTACCCTCTTTCTCGAAATATCTAAATAGAGGATAGACCAACTACTAACAACAATAGTGATTGATAACCCCGAGGAACTCAATTATATTTGAGCATATGACCTATGCATAGAAAATTTTAGGGGTGAAATTTCTCCCTTGGACAAAATTTAGGCGTTGAAAATATAGGCGAAATTTTTACAATGCAAGACATTTTAAACTTTATCCCAACAAATATAATTATGTGGAAAGTGAAAGAGTGTTTATCCCATTCATTTATAGAGAAAGGAAACCCTACTACAGTGAAAGAGTGTTTATCCCATTCATTTATAGAGAAAGGAAACCCTACTACAAAATTTCACCTTCAATTCTTTATCCTCTAACCAACATTCGCCCATACATTTTCAAAATAAATGGATACTCTAATGGATTCACCCTCAAATTTTGAAATATTTGGAGAGTTTTCCAAATATGCCCACAAATTTTGAAATATTTTGAGATTTTGTTGAATTCACCCACAAATTTTGGAGAGTTTGTTGGAGAGTTTGTCAGATTTGCTTATAATTTATGGAGTTTGTCAGTTTCATGCAGAATTTTGGAGAGTTTGTTGGCCGAGATTTTATCGGAATCATGCAGAATTTATATTTCCCTTGCCAGATTTGCTTATAATTTATGGAGTTTTCCAATTTCGTGTAGAATTTTGGAGATTTTACTGGAGAGTTTATCAGATTCGTGTAGAATTTATATTTCCCTTCACATATGTGAATTTGTAAATACCCACTCTTGAAGTTGAAGATAATATTTCTAGGCAAGTTTTTTTAAGAATGCAAAGAAAGAAAGAAAGATGAAATTTCAAATCATTTTTGTGGTCTATGTCTTAAGATTCTTAGTTTTCGTTATGTTCGTATTACCCAATGATCCAGATTGGACCATTATATTATTTTTCATATATCTCTATGCTTTTAGAGTGGAAGAAATTGGAGGAATTATCTTGTAGGGTCATTTTAGTGGTAGGTCATAGTTTGGAAAATTGGGGTTCGAAACCTTCTAGAGCCATTTTAAGGAATTAACCAGATTTTTTTTGGATTCTATTGTCTGCAAATTTTTCACATCCCCTTGACGGTGTTCTACACTCCAATACCTTTCCAACAGTGCAGACCATGCATCAATCAGATTTCATATGCAAAATTTGTGCCTCCCACAAGTTGACTTATCGTGTTGACTTCCATGGTACAATAGGATGCCATGTCATCCCCCATTACTCATGCATATGTGGCTATCCATGTGAGGAATTTTAAGAATAATATAGATGTTTCAAAACCCTACCACAATTGAGGGTTGAGGAAGTAAAAAACCTACCCCTAGATGGATATCAAGCAAGATAAATATCATGCCACTAGGCGGAGAAGGGATTCCATTCTATGTTATTGTATTTTCTTCCATAACAGAGAAGAACAACTGGGAGTGGGAAATTAGAGAGAATAATAGAGGGGGTTAATTTTTTTTAGTATCCTGACAGGCCACAAGTCTCAAGTAACTCCATAGAGAGTGCCTTCTCCTTTATACTTGCATTATTTCCATACGAGAGAAAAGAGAGCAGAGCAACCTCACCTTCTAGCTAGGTTTTTTCTCGTAATGGTTTCCTGGAGAAAATATTTGTGTTATCTTGTGGACGGTTTGTGATTGTATTTTAATGTTTTCTATTTTTTTGTATTTTATCTATTTCATGCATAAGAAAAAAACTAGTAACTAAATATTCTGGAATCTAAAGGAATTTAACCTTCTTAGTGTAGATTTTAGTTTTTTTTATCAGATCTATTGTGACAAAATTTTCTAGTGGAATATACACGACAATTTAACGATCACCCAAATTAAATTATTGAAAATTCAAAGGTTGTCTAAAGTAGCATGATGCTCTTTGATTTCAGTCCTTGGTCATTAGGAGATATTTATTTTTTATTACTTGTATTTGTTACACTGTAAAACTATGTTTGTCTTATTAGTCTAAAGAGATTCAAAGTGATAATTTCATAAATAAGTCATTCTAACATTAATAGTATCTTGTGCGTGAGCATTGGCTTTCCTGCAAATAAATTTTTTTGTGCCTTCCATTCTAGCCAAAGTGGGAACTTTTGTTTGTCTACTCTAGGAATTACAATGTAGACCCATATTCACAGTAAATTGCAAAGGGAGACAGTTTGAGATCTCATATGGCACTTTCTGACTTTACAATCAAACATTAATTTGTTGTATTATTCTGAGATTTCATTGTGGATTCCATGGTAAAATTGTTTTTATTTTGTTATTTCATGAACCATTGGTTCTATAAAAAAAATCTATTTGTTTTCTATTCTATTTTTTATTTTTTTATTTATTTTTGGTTCTATTCACAAAAAAATTTAGTGGGGTTTTTAGTAGATCTCATTATTTATGGCCATCAAAAAGGATATAGAATTGAGCATCCTTGAATCTGAGCTCTACCTCCTCAACACCTCCTCTACTATTTTTTAATTGAATATTGTTTATGTTCCCTCTCTGAAGAGTTAGACTTTGGAAGAGCACTCATCTCAATGGCCTCTAGCATGGTATGATAAAGAATAACCCAACATAAAACTTATGTGTAGTGTTTTTCTAAGAATAAAAAGATACTATGATTTCAAGTTATAGAAACTATAAGGATTTCAAGTTTCCCTTGTTAATCCCCTATTTATAGGATTTGGAAAAAAATAACTCTACAAAGATATTGCAAACTTGTGTTTTTGTGTGTTTCTTCTTTTTAAATTTTTTAGATATGTTGCTTGTAAGTTTGATATTGAAATGTAATTTCAAATGCTTCAAAAACTCGTATCTTGATATAAAATATTGCCCCTGGCTATGGTTAGGGATATCAAGAAAAGGGATTTTTATTCCAAGTTATTCTTTAGTGTACTAGTTGAGGTGGCAAGGTAGTGCCATGGAGTTTGAATAGTCTATTATTAGTTGCCTCTTAAGAATGTCCCCCCACTATCTCTACATCCATGTCAATGCAACCTAGGTATCCAAAGCACAATCTTATATCCATAAAAAATCCTCAGCACCGACCTCCTCCAACCAAACCACCACAACACTCCCAGTTATGTGCACCAATGCAAAACTACATCATTTAATGCCCCCCTTAGGGTCCAAGGGGCAGTTCTCCTTGTAACCTCTCATTTTCACTAATGATAAAGGTAAAGGGGAAATCCCCTTACACCCACAAAACCTCTACAACATTTGACATGCGGAAAGTTCCAACCTGCACATACACACTTTTGTAATCTATGTGTGCACCGATCATAAACATGCTCATTCCCACCTCATCTGCCCAAGCATGCCCACTTAAGTGACCTATGCATGATAGGAATGATGATCATCTCGAAGACCATTACATATATGCACCAACAATTTATCTCACCCAACACACTAGGAAATTAACAGTAATCAACAACAACAGAACTGACCTATCTTTAATAACCAAATGGACATTCTTGTAACTTCCTATAATTCCTATGCATAGTATGTATGATATAAAGAATAATTGTAGAATATATTTTCTTTTTCTTGCTCTATTTCATAGAGCATTGTACATAACATGTATAGTAATAAAAACATTGTTATGTTCTAAACTGTTGTGTGTATTCATTATATTCTTTGTAGAACTTTCACATTATGATAACAAATATGCACTCAAATAATTTAATATTACCACTGAAAATGAAACGTTGGGAAACCACCTATGAAGACTTCAAATTGGTAGCTTCCAAAACAAGGGATTGAAGATTCAAGAGTGTAGACACTACATATTAAAGGATTTGATCCAAAAATAAACCAACAAGATAGTAGATGTAAGGAAAGAGGGTTCTAGAAATGCAAATCAAAATACTAAAATTGTGTAGCAAGGTGAGTGCACAAAGTTGGTGGACGATAAAGTGGCAATAAGGTGAGAAATAATTCGCACCCACGGGAACACATGCATGTTTCTAGGAATGCACACACATTCCTGGTGTGAGAGGTAACATAGTTACTCACTTGACAAGAAATGTGACCTAAAAATGAGAACTCTACCCCTAAAAACCCATATTTTTGTGTCAAAAACATCAAAATCAACCCTTATTTCAAAAAGTTGTGCTACTGATGACACCTTCTTTTCTTTTCGGGGTGAAAATTACTAGCTTTTGCAACCATGTCCTTAATAACATTGTAATGTTTTCAACAAAATCCTTAAAATCAACCACCAAATCAAAAAGTGGTGCTAACAGTAGGACCATTTTTATTTTTGAGGTTAAAAAGACAACTTCTTTGAAACCTATGTACTTGACAATTAGTACTGTTGCAATCAAAACCTTAAAATTAACTCTCAAATCAAATGTGGTGCTCCTAGCATCAACCCCCAGATTTTCTAGGGATAAAATTGCAAGTTTTTAAAGATTGTAGTCTTAACAATTGCTACCCTTAAAGCCAAAATCTTAAGATCAACCATGTAATTGAAATGATTCATCATCACTAACACTCCATTTTTTAAAGGGGGCTTAAACTTTTAACATTTTAGAAACCATGACCCAAAAACTTGACACTGTTGCAAATAAAATTGTAAAAACAAAAAATATTGAAAATAAATAAAAAACAAAAAAAAAACATGGAAAAAACCCAAAAAAAAAAGAAAAATGATTTATTTAAAAAAATTAAAAATAAACTTTTTTAAATAAAAAAATAAAGCTAAATAATTAGAAAAAGGAAGAAGAAATGAACCAATCTTTTTTAAAAAGTATTAAAAATAGACATTGAAAGCAAATTTCTTTTTTAAAAGTAACATAATTATTTTAAGTAAAAGAAACACTTTTAAAAACAATTAATTCTTAAAAAAACAAATATTAAAAAATTTAAATATATATATAAAAAAAATTAATATAGAAAAACAAAAAAATATTTAATGATGATGATGATTAACGTCCACATAGATCCATTGGTCTATTGGACCTTAAGAAGGTAAAAGATTACTTCAATTTCTTTAAAAATGTATTTCTATGCTAAAAAAACATTGAGAGAAGCATTCCAAGATCACCACAATTTTGATGACTTAGGAGGTTAGGAAGTTTGGTCATGTGGAAGATATTTTTAAATTGGGATCTAATATGGGTATAGGAGGGGAAATCCAAGAGGATGTGTTTTTCATATTCTACCTGCTTAGTGTCACAAAGGTGACAAATTCTCTCATCCCATGGTGTTTTGGGAGTTGTCCAATGCCCAATTTCACTATGTAGCTCGTGAGAGTTTGTTCTTATTTTAGCAATGTCAATTTTATTCTTTACACTTTTCAAAACTGGGAGGTAATTTTGATCTTCTAAATTAGGGTTGACCACCTCCTTGTAGTATCTTATTTTCCTTTGATCCACTAATTCTTTATCACACCACATATTCTCCTTAAATTTAGAAGTGATAATATTTGTAATATTATTGATATTCTGCA
>CBVK0101354973.1:0-11009 GCA_900067695.1 Picea abies | reverse complement strand
TGTTGCATTGTCTTTCCATGCATTGTATTGTTGTTCCTTTGCTTTCCATGCCATTCCTTTCCTTTTCATGCCTCACATTGCCTTGCATTTCCTTGTCATGCCTTGTCTTTCCTTGCCTTGAGTTGCATTGTCTTGCCACTCCTTGTCTTGTCATGCCTTTCCTTTCCTTTCCTTCCCATGCCATGTCTTTTCTTTTCTTCCCATGCCTTGTATTACCTTGACTTTCCTTTCCTTATATTTATGTTCCTTTCCTTACCTTTCCTTGTCGTACCTAGACCTAGACCTATACCTAGACCTTTCCTTGCCATGCCTTTCCTTTCCTTGCATTTCCATGTCTATCCTTGACTAGCCTTTCCATGTCTTTCCTTGTCTTTCCTTGCCATGCATTTCCTTTCTTTTCCATTACATGTCTTTCCTTGTCTTTCCTTGCCATGGATTTCCTTTCCTTTCCATTCCTCGTATTTCCTTGCATTTCCTTTTCTTTCCTTGCATTGCCTTTCCTTGCCTTGACTTTTCATCCCATGCCTTTCCTTTCCTTTTCATGCCTTGTGTTTCCTTACCTTGTCTTTCCATACCTATACCTAGACCTAGACCTTTTCTTTTCATGCCTTTCCTTTCCTTTTATTTCCATGTCTATCCTTTCTTAGCATTTCCACGTCTTTCCTTTCCATGCCATGCCTTGACATGTCTAGCCTTTCCTTGCCTTACATTGTCTTTCCTTTTCTTGAATTGTCATGCCATGCCTTGCATTGCCTTGCATTATCTTTCCATGTCTAGCCTTGCTTAGACTTTCCATGTCTTTCCTTGCCATGTCATGCCTTGCCTTGTCATGCCTTTACATGTCTAGCCTTTCCTTGCCTTACATTGTCTTTCCTTTTCTTGAATTTCCATGCAATGTCTTTCCTTGCCATGCCTTTCCTTGCCTTCTCATGCCTTGCATTACCTTGCCTTGTGTTGCCATACCTAGACCTAGACCTTTTCTTGCCATGTCTTTCCTTGCCTTGCCTTGCCATGTCTAGCCTTACCTAGAATTTCCATGTGTTTCCTTGTCTCTCCTTTCCATGTCATGCCTTGCCTTGCCATGCCTTGTCTTTCCTTTTCATGACTCACATTGCCTTTATTTACCTTAGATTTCCTTGCATTTACTTCCCATGCCTTTCATGTCCTTTCCTTGTGTTGCATTGTCTTGCCATGCCTTTTCTTTTCCTACCATTCCTTTCCTTTCCTTGCCATGACATGCCACACCTTTCATTTCCATTCCTTGTATTTCCTCGCCTTACCTAGACCTAGACCTAGAACTTGCCTTTCCATGCCTTTCCTTTCCTTTCCTTTCCATGTCTATCCTTTCCTTGCCTTGAATTTTATTATCTTTCATTGACTTGACATTCCATGCTTTACCTTGTCATGTCTTTCCTTTCCTTTCCTTGCCATGTCTAACCTTTCCTTACCTTTCCTTGCATTTACTTTCCTTTCCTTGACTTTCCATGTCATGCCATGCATTTCCTTGTCATTCCTTGTCTTTCCTTACCATACCTTGCATTTCCTTTCCTTGCCTTGCCATACCTAGACCTAGACCTTTCCTTTCCATCCCTTGCCTTACCTTTACTTGCAATGTCTAGCCTTTCCTATCCATGACATGTATTTCCTTTCCATTCCATTGCTTTCCTTGCCATGCCATTTGTTTCCTTTTCATGCCTTTCCTTTCCTTTCCATGCATCGCATTGCCTTTAATTTCCTTGCATTTCCTTGACTTGCCTTCCATTACCTTTCAATGCCTTGCCTTTCCTTTTGTTGTCTTTATGTGCCTTGTGTTGCATTTTCTTTCCATGCCTTGTCTTGTCATTCCTTGCCTTACCATACAAATGGTCTAGGTCTAGGTCATGGTCTAGGTGCCTATACCTAGACCATGATCAAGACCTATACCTAGAACTAGACCAAGGCCTAGACCTAGACCTATACCATGACCTAGACGTAGACATAGACCTTTGCTTTCCATGCCTTGCTTTTCCATGTCTATCCTTTCTTTGCCTTGCATTTCCTTGACATGCCTTTAATTCACTTTCCTTTCCTTGTCTTTCTTTGACTTTCCTTGCCCTGTATATCCTTGATTTTCCTTTCCTTGACCTAGACCATGACCTAGACCTATACCAAGACCTAGACCATGACTTTGACCTAGACCTAGACCTATACCTAGACCTTTCCTTTCCATGTCTTTCCTTGCCACGTTTATCCTTCTCTTTCCTTGAATTGCCTTGCCTTTCCTTGCATTGTCTTGCCATGCTTGGTATTGCCTTGTATTGCCTTCAATTTCAATTCCATGTCTAGCCTTTCCTTGCCTTTCATTGCCTTGCCATTTCCCAATAAAAAATAGTTCCTTGCTATTGAAGCTTGAGGAGGCCATGGGTTTTTTTTGGTATAAATTTAAATAAATATGCAAATAATCATGGACATCAATCCAAACATCTTCATATAATAGAAAAAGGTGACAATAACATATAGTCATCAAACAAAGAAACAAAAATGTTACGTGGAAATAATGAGTAACCATTATAATAAGTAGTAATCAACAAAAAGAAACACGTCACACATGGAAAAGGTAGAGATAATACAAATGCTTAAACCATGTAATATTTTTTACAAGTTATTCTCTTGTCAAATATTTTCTTAAGTAGAGTTGTATTCACTTATGCTTTGTCAAATATAGGGTGATGCTAGAATTTTCATATTACGCAAGAAACAAGGTTTCTTGCATGGGAAAAAAATTTAGACCTCAAAATATCCACACAGAAACATTTTCCAATTCACTCGGTTAACCTCCACACTACTTGGTAACTTATTTGTCACAATACAGTTCTTTGTTAGTGTTTGTTTGTTGGGATTATTGTCATGAAAAGGATGAGATTCAACTCATTTTGTTTTTTTGAAGATGGACATTATGCTCTCGAACTAGATTGCCAACATGTCCCCGAATGGCTTGAGGAGGCAAGTTGCAACTCACGATAAAAACATAACTAGGGATCAAATGGAAAAAACGCCAGTTGCATTGCACTCAGAGCACCGGTTTATAGCTAAGGGTACCCCTCCACTATCATTTTGTTTCCCGGAAAATAATTTGTTGGAGGATGGTCAGAACTAGGGACTTGCTCAATGAGGCAGTGTGCAATTTCTAAACAAGTGGTCGATTTTGAAGAACATTGTTCTAGGTCATTGTGGGTAGCATGGTCACGTGAACCTTGGAAAAAAAAACATGAGGGAGCTTATGGAACTCAATTATGCTACTTGGTTTGGATTTCATTCCCCCATACCAGATTTCCAATAGGTCTCTGCATGTATTGAGGAGGTGAGTTGCAACTCACAATAAAAATCTAATCTAGGATCAAATGGATAAACCATCGGTTTCATTGGACTTGCAACATTGGGTTAAAGATAGGGGTACCTCTCTATTGTCATTATGTTTCCCAAAAAAGTGTTTTCTAAAGGATCTTCAGAACTAGGTTTTTTCTCAGTGAGGCACAGTGCAATTTTTGAACAAGTGGTCAGTTTTGAAGAACATTGTGTCGAGTGATTGTGGGTAAGGTGGTCGAGTGGGAATTGAAAAAATAGATGTGTGGGAGCTTACAGAACTCAATTATGCTGCTCATTTTGGATTTTATGCCCCCGAACCAAATTGTCAGCATGTCCCTTAATGGCTTGAGGAGGCAAGTTGCAACTCACGATAAAACTCTAATCGGACCTCAAATGGAAAAAAAATTGGTTGCATTAGACTTTTGGAGTCAGGTTACAGCTAGGGGGACCCCTCTACTATCATTTTGTTTCCTATAAAATTATTTGTTGGAGGATAATTGAAACTAGGGTTTTACTTAGTGAGGCACAGTGGAATTTTTGAACAAGTGGTCAAATTTGAAGAACATTGTGCTGAGTGATTGTGGGTAGTTTGGTCACATAGGCCTTGGCCAAATAAACATGTGGGAGATTTAAAAACTCTGTTATGCTGCTCGTTTCGGATTTATTCCCCTGGACCAAATTTCCAACATGCCTCTGAATGGCTTGAGGAGGCGCGTTGTAACTCGCGATAGAAGTCTAACCGAGACTTGGATGGAGGAATCGTTGATTGAATTAGACTCCTGAAACTAGGATACAACTAAGGGGACCCATACATGATCATTATTTTTCATGAAAAGTCATTTTTGAAGGATCTTCAGAACTAGGCTCTTGCTCAATGAGGCATGGTGTAATTTATGAATAAGTGGTCAATTTTGAAGAACCCTATGTCGGGTGATTATGGGTAGTGTTTCCACATGGGCCTTAGAAAAAAATATGTGTGGGATCTTATGGAACTCAATTATGTTTCTCGATTTGGATTTGATTCTCCTAGACTAAATTGCTAACATGTGCTTGAATGGCTTGAGGAGGCAAGTTACAACTCACAATAAGAATCTTACTGGGGCTCGGATGAACGAATTGTCGGTTACATTGAAATTAGGGTACTAGGTTATATCTATGGGGACCCCTCCACTATCAGTCCATTAAAAATAAAATTATTTGTTGGAGGATCTCCAGAACTAGGGTTTTTCTTAGTGAGGCATAGTGCAATTTCTGAACAAGTGGTCGATTTTGAAGAATACTTTGTCAAGCGATTGTGAGTAGTGTGGTTGCATGGGCCTTGGATAGAAATACATGAAATATCTTATGAAACTCAGTTATGACGCTCTATTGTAATTTATTCCCCTGATCCAAATTGTCAACATGTCCCTGAATGGCTTGAGGAGGTGAGTTGCAACTCACTATAAAAATCTAATAGGGCCTCAGATGGATGAATCGTCAGTTGCATTGGAATCCTAACACCAAGTTATATCTAGGGGGATCCCTCCATTGTCATTTTGTTTCCTAGAAAATCATTTTTGTAGGATCTACGAAACTAGGGTTTTACTCAGTGAGGCATAGTGCAATTTCTGAACAAGTGGTTGATTTTGAAGAACAATGTGCCATGCAATTATGGGTAGCATGGTAATGAGGGAATTTTCCAAACATATGTGTCGGAGCTTAGGAAACTAATTTATTCCATTTTGTTTGGATTTTATGTCCCCAAACCAAATTGCCAAGATGTCCTCGAATGGCTTGAGGAGGCGAGTTGCAACTTGTGATAAAACTCTAAATTGGCCTTGGATGGATGAATTGTTAGTTTCATTGGACTACTAGCACTAGGTTATATTTATGGTTACCCCTTCGGTGTCATTCCATTTCCAAGAAAAGAATTGTTTGGAGGATCTCTGGAACTAGGGTTTTGCTTAGTGAGGCATATTGCAATTTATGAACAAGTGGTTGACTTTGAAGAACACTATGTCGAGCACTTATGGGTATCATAGTCATGTGGGCCTTGGCCAAATAGACATGTGGGAGCTTATGGAACTTATTTATGCCGGTTTTTATTTTATTTTATTCCCTTAAACCAAATTGCCAACATGTCCCTGAATGCCTTGAGAAGGCGAGTTGCAACTCACGATAAAACTCTAATCGAGCCTCAGATGGATGTACCATCAGTTGCATTGGACTTCTCACACTAGGTTACATATATGGGGGTTCCTTTATAGTCATTACATTATCTGGAAAAGAGATTTTTGGAGGATCTCAGGAACTAGGTTTTTGCGCAGTGAGGCACAATGCAATTTCTGGACAAGTGGTATATTTTGAAGAACATTGTGTTGGGTGGTTTTGGGTAGTGTGGTCACATGGGACTTATCCAAACATTTTGGAATAATACAAGGCAATAAAAGGAAAGACGAGGCATGGAAAGACAAGTCAAGGAAACACAAGGCAAGGAAAGGTAAGGTAAGGCAAGGAAAAACAAGCAAGCACAAGGAAAGGCTAGGAAAGAAAGGAAAGAAAATGCAAGGAAAGGATAGACATAGAAAGGAAATTAAAAGAGAGAAAATTCAAGGCATGGCATGGAAATACAAGGAAAGGCAAGGAAATACAAGTCAAGGCAAGGCAAGTTAAGGCTAGGCTAGGCTAGGAAAGCAAGGCAAGCAAAGGCAATAAGAGGCTAGACATGGCAAGGGAAGGAAATTAAAAGAAAGGAAAGGCAAGGCAAGGAATGGAAAGACAAGGAAAGGCAAGGCTAGACATGGGAAAGGAATCACAAGGCAAGGAAATAAAGGAAATATAATGCAAGGAAAGGCTAGACATGGCAAGGCAAGTCAATGAAAATCAAGGCAAGGTGATGACCTTACTGGTCAATTTCCCACAAGCGCAGAGTTATAAGTTTAACTCTACTGCAGCTCCAAGATCGAGATTCTCTCAAACTCTTTACATGGGCCCAAAATAATCTTTTTAATAGATTTTTGTAATTCTCTATTATTGCACCTAAACTCCAGGCGCCAATATCTCCTTTTGTTCACGCAGCGAGTGGCTATGATCGACGCTTATCCACTTGAGTGCTTAAACCTTGGCGCTATCTTCTAGATCTCTTGTTCCGTGTGACCATGGTATATGATCACATTATTTATTACCATAAACCACTTCGCGGATGATTGAGCCTCTGTTAAACCTCTATCACTTTCAATGCACAGGTTCACCCTAGATCATTGATCAACGACCAATAACAATGATCCAAAATTATGAAAGGTTCGATGGTAGATATAATATCAACCATCAATATGGATCCCAGATCTAGTTTGGACCATGGATTCTCCTTTAAATATAATTCCATTAACAACGTAGGAACCATGGAACCTTGAGCACTTCAGAACCTTTCTTCCACATGTCATCCTCTGAGTGGATCCTATTAAGTCACCATGACATTTCTCATCATTGGGACTTCAAGAATTTTTAACACTTCCACCAAAAATCTCGCATTCCATCGTAATGAGAACTGTTGATCTGCAAGGTCGACAGTTTAATCTCCATTGTCCAAATATTACAAAGTTTTTTGTAGGAACCACATGTGGAACCATAAGTCAAAACCTTGAATGGAACCATGCGGACAAGCAAATGGATGCCATGTATTTCGGGCACTGGATTGCGAGGTCTCATACCTCCTTGTGTTAAGCTCCTCGTAACTTATTGTAACATGCTAATCTTACACCATCGATCTACCACTCCAATCAACGATCAGATCCAAACCTTTGGACCACTTTTTATAATTCAACGATGTCATTTAAAGAAGAATCATCATCGATCCTATTGTGATCGACGATGGATCATTCTCCTCCATGTAACACCTTTCTTTTCCATTCCAAACATGCCACATGTGTCATACTGCAGACTTAATTAGTTTCGAGCTAATGAAAAATCACCAAGAGATGATACCCACTATGATATGGGTCATCGATCTTGTGGTCTGATTTAATATTGATCGTCCTTTCCAATAAACAAAATTCACAGGAATTTAAAGAGTTTGGTTCCAAACCTGAAACTACTCTGTGTGTAATTCTTCTCGTCTAGAATCCGCAAAGCATTGACTCTCTGTCTAGAAAATTTATCCACAGAATTTAGCAACGCAAATTTACCATAAAATACAATTCTACATAGTCTAATCTTTCATTAAATTTCTTTGAAGGAATAAAATTACAATAGGGACGCACAATTCCTTCTTGGTATTTTGGAGCTCTGTTACACACTATCACACACTCAATCTCATACACTCGCTCCCTTCTCTAACTTATGACTCTTACAAAAAACATTCAATATATTTTCTTTGAGCTCTGGGATAGCTCACCTCTTAACAAAATCTCGAGTTATCTAAACAAAATCCAAATATGGAAATTATTCCTAAACTCTAGAAAAAACTCAACAACTAGCAAATAAACTCAACCAACATGTCTTGTAGAGACAAGTCAAATTATTACAAACTTAAATAACAAATTAGAGAACCAACTCCCTTGGTAAATGTGGATTTTACCTATAAGGTTAATTCTATAACTTGTTGTCAGATGCTCCTGCATCAAACTCCCAGGGTAAAAATAATTCATGGACTCTTATTCACAAGTCTTCCTATTGTTTCTACTACAAGATTTATCTGATTGTAGCTTCCATCTGGTTGTCTGACATTTTTCAATTACATGTGCATTTAATGTTTCTTCTCCTTCTCCTGGGTTCCAAACTTTGTTTTTTTTTGTCCACTTGCATGATTGTCCTATTGTCACATTTTTTTTGTCTTCATCCTTCCAGGATCCCAAACTTTTCTCTACCGCAGTGGAATTTCCTTGTTTCGTGTTCCATAATTTATCAACTATTCATTACTAGTGATATTTCTCTAAGATATCTTCCTTACTAAATATGATATTTTCACTTTTACGTGTTGTTGACTACTACCCATTTTACATTTTATTTTTGTATGATTCTTCTGCTTTTATCTTATTACTTATTTTAAGAACATTGTTAGCCTACAACACTTTTTACAATCACCAGTCAATACTCCAAAATAGTTGAGTTTTTTCTCCATGCATCCCTCACTAGATCTTTGGTATTGTACTTGACTGTACCTTTAGATCTCTGATCCCATCATCAACAACATATTATGCCTACAAACAACTTCCCTTAGATCATATTTTGCATTAATCCATAATTCCTTAACTTGCTTACCCTGAGAAATTATAAAATATGTCTCTTATGTTGCCTTCATTTCCCACTTGTCCATTGTTTTAAATGGAATCCTTTCATCTTAAAAAATAATCAATTCCTTTTCTGGTATGAGGATATACAACCATTCCCTTATATGTTGACTCTATGTTGCAAAATTTTTTGCTTGAACTGCTAAAATCAACCAATTAGTTCTTATATCTATGTTGTACTTGGCTGCATTAGTTTCCCAGGAAATTTATTGACATTTAAATATTTCTTGTTTTTATGACAAAATTTGTTCATTCTATGCAACTTCACATCTTTTGCAATCCTCCTTTTCCTCGGCAATACCTTGTGTAAGAGTTATAAAAAATCTTCTTTCTCCACTCCAAGCCTCTGAGCTATCTAATTGTTTTCTCCCATTTTCTTGTTCATTTAAGGAAGGCTAACTATTTCCATTCCATGTTTGTCTATATTTTCACAAGCAAACATGTTTCCAAGAGCATTTTGTCCTTCAGCCTATAAAATACAGTCCATAGTAAAAAAATTAAAATCTGAAATTATATTGTATTTTACATTTATATTCCCCTTCATTATTTATAAATATCTCTTTTGATTCTCATCCTGTTGATTTGTACATGACATAATGATTTTTTCATGTCTCTCTTCTGCTTCATACTTCCCCGCTTGGAAACGTTTGTCTTATCTTCTTTTTGCTCAAAATATTGGTTAAATTATGAAACCTCTTCCTTACTTTTCTCTTTATCTTTCCTTCCTTGTATCAACATTTTGAGTTGTCTTTTCATTTACACTATATTTTTGTTCATTCCTCCATCTCCTTGACTCATACTATTATCACTTCCTGGAATGTTTCTCAAAACAATTCTCAACTCTTTGATTTTTATCACCTTCTTGTGTTCATTAAATGAAATCTGAAAAGACAAATCCATTACCTCATCCTTTGTTTGCTTGGTTTCACCATATTCTGATATTTCATTGTTGTCTGCTGCAAATGTATAGCTTATTGATTTATTTGTACATTTTTATTCTTATCTTATAGTACAAACAACTTTATGTTCCTCATGCCTATGTGGTGTATATTCCTCTTCAACTTCAAGGAATTTATCTATGTCTTCTTGGATTCTGTGCTCCATAGTCTCCTTTGGACTATCTGCAATATCTTGAGCTGATTTATCCTTATCATCTTCCTCCTTGTCATTTTTACAATGTTCTGATTGACATTCATAAATCGATAGGACATGCATCTTTCTTTCTTTCTTTTCTAGACTTCCATATTTCCTTAACCTTTAACAAAATTATTTGAAAGATAGTCAGGTAAACATTTAGAAATATAAAATATAACCAAACCATTATACCTATTACTTTACTTCTTCCTTCATAAGCTTGTAAAGCTTCAATCTGAACTCCTTGATCTCTTGCAGTTTCCCAACTCTCCTTGATGTCTATCTGAGGTTCATGAGCTTCTCTATTACTGTCCTCATGAAACAATGTTGAACTTCTCTCTTCTATGGAAGTTCCTTAAGACTCTCTATCTTTAGAATATTCTATCCCCTCTTGTTTATCACAAAAATAGCTATTTTCTTCTTGCATTTATGATTCATTTGCAATTCCTTGCTTTTGTTCAACTTCATTCTCTTCAGTACCTACAAATACATACTCACACAAACAATTAGTTTGAATTTCATGAGACTCCTTTGTCTCACTTGATGTTACTACCATCCCTTCTTTGTGTTGACCTGAGCACATCATGATCTCATCATAATCCTCTCTTAGGATTGATCCTTGTTCAGGTTCACAATATTGAACTTATACCTCACACTCAACTATATTTAGTGCTTCTACCTTCTTCAAACAAGATTTCATCCTATGTCTCTTTGCTCTTGCAATTAATATTTAATAGTCCTGTTAGCACTCTTTAAATTTGTTTGGTTGAGAAAACAAATGACATAGGTAACCTACATACCAACTTTAATACTGGAAACTAGCCTTTCCAATCTAGAGAGGGCTCTCTCTGAGACCTAGTCTTTGATAGATAATGACTTTGGATTGTTGGCTAGATTTATGTTTTTGGGAAATGTTTTTGGTTTCACTGGTAAGGAAATACAAAACTTTGGGCCATGGAGTCAATCTCCTAAAAGAGAGAGAAATCAATGACTGGTAAATGAAACTTTGAGATGATAAAGGCTAAACCTACATTGGTCTTTCAGTTTAAATGTCATCGTGTATGGCGGAAGAAAAAGCACATAAAGAAAATTAGAGCACCATTAAAGATGAATTCTAACTTACTTATAAGAAAACATAGAGTTTAAATGGTTGAGTCTAAAGCACTACATGATGCATTTTAAACTCGTAATACATTCCAATTTAAACAAAGAGAACATACATGAATTTATAGGAAACATGAAGTACATACATAGATAGGATCA
>CBVK0101354972.1:0-13817 GCA_900067695.1 Picea abies | reverse complement strand
TTCCTAACCTCACATGCTTTGACACATGAACTACGACTCATCTAGGACTGACTCTAACTGTAAAAATTATGGTGCTAACAGCTGGCTCCAATGGGATGTTATCCTCTTGGTGAGGTGGCAAAGAAAAGTAGACCAAGTTCCTGACCATTGGGATTTATTTGATTTACAGAATCTAAAATGATGAAAAAAACTCATCCCAAACCTTCTTAACACAATTACAACCAGACTCAACATCAAATTAGGGCCTTCACTTCAGGCTTCAATGTTTTGTTGACTACTAACTCGAAACACTTTCTTTGAAAATAAAAATGGTTATTTAGAATGACATGAAAAAATGAAAAGAAAAACTTACTAGACCAGGCAATGTTTGAGGAACCTGCAATTCGCAACCCCCCCACCAGTGAGATCTCCATTAAGATCTTGTAGAAGATAATCATTGTTCTCATGATACGCTTCAATCCTGAACGGTCCCATCCAAATATGATCAAACTTTCCATGCTTCCCTTTGTCTTCATTCCTCGCATCCCACTTCAGTACCAAATTCCATGCTTCCCTTTGTCTTCATTCCTCGCATCCCACTTCAGTACCAAATCATCCACTTTGAAATCCTCCTCTTTAGTTTGTTTGTCATAAATTATTTTCATTATGTCTTGGTGAAGCTGTGATTTGTTGAATACTTGTTCTCTCATTTGTTATGCATGGACCAGTTGGTTTATTCTCCTTTGAGTTTCATTCAACTCAGACTCTTTCTCTTGCAACATTCTTATTACTGGAAATCCCAATGAGGTGGGAAAAATTGCCTCCGCACCATATACAATTTGGAAGGGTGATGTGGAGATGGAATTTTTGGTGGTGATTATGTCGGTCCATAATGCATAGATAATTTTTTTTTGCCAATCTTTCTTGTTGTCCTGCAAAATATTCTTAATAGTTGTGGTCAAACTTTTGTTACATGACTTTGCCAATCCATTACCATGTGGGTAATAAGTTGTGGAATGTCCCAGAGTTATGTTGTAGTCGCTGCAGAACTTTTCCATATTATTATACTTGAAATCCATTGTATTTTCAATGATGATATTGATTGGGCAACCAAATCTAGACAAGGTATTAGTATCTAAAAACTGAATGATAATTGTGTCGGTAGCTTTCCTTGTGGGGACCGCTTCAATCTATTTGGTGAAGTAGTATGTGGCCATCAGTATCCATTTATGCCGAGTTGAATATGGTGGATGAATCTCTCCTATAAAATCCATACCCCATTGTGTAAATGGTGCTTTGACAGATATGAGATTTAAAGGCAAGGGCTACAGCTTTCTTTTCCCATCGAAGATCTAGCATTCATGGCAACTGAAAACTTCCTTGTATACATCCAAAAAAATACTGGGCCAATATAACCCCGCCCTCAAGATTTTGTGCACAATGGTCTTCCAATAATGATGTCCCATGTAGTATCCTTTGTGAAACTCCTTGATTTCCCTTTCTGTATCTTCCTCCAGTAAAAAATTCGGCAAGATCCCACCTAGATCCTTCCAATACAGAGAATTGTCCAAAATGCAAAATTTAGCTTCTTTCAACTTCAAAAATATGGCTTTGGTTTTTCTCAACCCTAGAGGAGCTTGCAAATTCCTTAATACGTAAATAATGTCAGCATACCAAGTTGATTCGAAGAACCTATGAGATACCTGCAGGATCGTTTCTTCTTGTGGATTCTCCGACAGATCAGCAATGAAATTTATTCCCAAAACATCACAATTCAACTACGCCATTATTTTTTTGAGCCCTTGACCCTTAATCAGCTTTATAGGCTTGATTTCAAGTTCATATTCCAACATTACTATGATCCATTTTCCCCTTCTCCCTTCAGGATCAGGCTGAGTCAATATACTATGATCCATTTTCCCCTTCTCCCTTCAGGATCAGGCTGAGTCAATATATCCTTAACGAAATTGCTAGGCACATAAGCAATGACACAGGAATGCAGTATATAAGTTATGAATTCCTTGAGGGCCTTCACCAAGGCATATGATTTTTTTTCCATGATATCATACCTTAGTGGGTAGTCTCTCAATGTTTTGCTGAAATAGGCTATGGGATTTTCAAAGTTCTTCTCATCCTTTTGTAACAAAATGCCAATGATGGTGTGCTTTGAGGAAAAGGAGAATAAGATAAATTCCTTTGCAAAATATGGGTTGGATAACACTGGAGCTTTGGTCAGTGCCACCTTAATATCTTTGAATGACTTCCTAGATTCAAGAGTCCATTTTATTTCATTACCCTTCCTCAGCATATTTGTGATGTGCTTTATAATCTCCGCCAAGTTGGGAATGAAACTTCTCAAAACATTTACCTTTCCTAGGAAAGACTCCACATGTTTCTTGCTCATGGGAGTGTCGATCTTCAGAATCCCTTCCACTCTACTGGGGTATATCTTTATGCCTTCCTTTGAGATTATGTGTCTAAGCAATTTTCCTTCTTACATCGCAAAGTTTGATTTTTTCGAATTTAATGAGATGTTCAATATATTGTTCATTGGAATCCAAAAACACCGTGATATCATCCAAGTAAATTATGATAAAATTATCTTTCTCATTGACAAAATCTATATCCATGGCCCTTTGGAAATTCGCTCCAGCGTTCATAATTCCAAAAGGAATTTTTTCATACATGAACATACCCCAAGGTGTTGTAAAGGTTGTCTTCTCTTGGTCATCCGGGTGCACCATGATCTGGTTGTGTTGGCACAGGGGAAGACCTAGGGTTTAACGCTTAACAATGCACCAACAAAACCCCAACTACCGGCCCTTTCAGCAACACCTGTGAAGTAAGAAAAGTCTCACCCGAGGTAGAAGCAGGGGGGGTTACAGGATGTAGATGTTTGTAACCAAGTTGGGGCATAGATCTATGATAATAGCACTTCACAGAATATTCTATTAATGCTTAGGAAGTATCATGCATTAATTTATTAACCCTATTAACACTGCAGAGCATAAAAGACAGATTGATGCAGTAATAACAAATGATTATATATCCTGAGCACTTAGCACTTAACATCATGAATTAGATCTAGCATTCATTCACTCTTAACCTAAATAGAGTACTTAAACATCGAAAGATCTATCTATTAGACATCATAATCAAATCACTAAGAAGATTCATAACAGAAGTAACACAGCATAAAGCAAACCATGAGACACCAGATATACATGGTTCACCCCAGGGTGGGGCTATGTCCACAAACTACTTTTCCTTTTTATTATTCACCAAGATCTTACATTCAGCCACTCCTGTGCACTAAGCCATAGAGCCGAGCTTCACACAAGATAGGATATCTACGCAATAAGAACTAGATCCTCCTTCTTTTTCCTTCCCAAAACTAGGTCACATGCACAGATCCACAATCTCTTATTACAACACTTATCCTCTTCTACAAAAGCACAGTCGAGCACAAAGCCTCAACCACTTACATTCCTTTGCACAAAGCACTACTTGTGATATTTTTTCTACACTACATTCCCCTTTATTTATACTTTACAAACCCTTACAATAAGGCCTAAACATGGGGAGAACCCATGGGCCAACAACCCAAAATCCCATTAAAAAACCCTAGAGGACCCTTTCTTGGGTCTACATAGCCCACAAAATAGGTGATATCCATGATATCAACTCTACCCGACTGCTCCTTTTTCAACCAATGTGTCAAATTCCAAAAGTGGGCCAAGATTGACTAGAGTTTCCCGAAAACTTGGTCAAGGTCCAACAGGCCCCCAACACTCACCTGTGACTCATCCTGAGTCACTCAGGTCTGGATAATGCTACTTTGAAAGCCTTGAGATTAACTCAAGCTACCTCGACTTGCTGCCTCGCTTGAGCCTCCTTCTCAGTGAGCTCCTAGACTGTCTTCTCTGTAACATGCCCTTCCAAGCGTTGTTCTACTGCTGTGACTACTTGATCTAACTACGAGTCCTATCCATCAATCTCATTGAACACCTTGCAAGCTTTGTCTTGCACAGGTTGTCGCTTCTGCGTTACTTCCATCACCTTACCTTGGAGGGTAGTGATCTGATGATGTACTGTGTGCTACTCTTGGGATATCTTCCTCATTTCCACCATTGTGAGCAGCTTCATCTGTGCCTGTAATGAAAATGCCTGCTACTGCGCCTCTTGTAATTGAACCTCTATTTTCTTTAATTATGGATCCTTGACGAGGCGTTCATATGTTTGGGCAATCCTATCACTCAATTTTTTACATATCAAGGCAAGGGCTTTGATACTTTCTATTGTTTTCTTGGTGAACTCCTCGCTTTGGTCATGCACCTCCTGTAGGGTGCTCAGCACTATCTGGGCCTCCAGTTCAGTTATCCTATACTGAAGCTACTAGAGGGTCTCTGCGAGCTTCAATACTTGAGCTTCGACAGACTCATGCTTCTCTTATACCAAATTTGGCACAGAGCAACATTCTTTACTTACGTCTTCTTTAACCATGGCTTGTTCTGCGAGAAACTACTCTTTCTCCCTCTATAGATGGTATTTTTCCTCCCGAAGCTTTGCTTGAAGCTCTGCTTTCACTCTTTCATGGGAAACTACACTATCCTATGCTGCTCGTAACTGCACTAGGAATTTTTCTTTCTCCTTTTGCAAGGATTCTATAGCCTTCTCCTTCTCTTCCGGAGCTTTATGGAACTGAGCTTCTATTGCATCAACAAGCCATCTCAACTAGGATGGTTCATCCCCCAATTCTATGGTCTGTAATGAGGAAGGTGCAGACAGAATAGTAGGCACTGCACAGGCCAAGCGAACAGACTGTTGCACTTCCTTCAATTCTCTCTCAATCCTTCCATACAATTCCTCATGTTTCTCTCTGTATCTCTGCAACATGTCTTCATGCTCCATAGCTCCGTGGACTAGACTAATGTCATAATCAGTGAGGGTGGATTTCAACTGTGGTTTATTGGCACGCATTTTCTTCCTTGCTGAAGGTTTCTTCAGAGAAGCTTTCCTCTTCTACAATGTCACTGTCCCAATAGGTGGATCTTCATATAGTGTAGCTTTGCCTCCTCCTTTCTCTTCTTCTCCTTCATCTCCTCCTCCTTTTTCTTCTACTTGGCCTTCTCTTCCTCCTTGTCCTTCTGCTTCACCTTCTCCTAAATTTTTTTCTTCATCCTCTTCGTCACTCTCTATGTCCTAGACTTCATCTTTATTTGTCTGATTCTTCGTCCCACTAGACTATCCGACATGTTCAAATTGTGTAACTATCAAGCTTCCTATAGTGTCAGTTTCAGATAACTCTACATCGACGACATGTACAATAAATTATTCTAGCCATTCCTTTGTAATTTGCTCCAAATCTTCATCCTTCAGCTTGTAGTATGACTGCAATTATTCCTGGTGCTCATCTCTTTGCGTAGTGATGTAAATGAAGTGGGGATCAACGCGAAACTTCACTATGGGACAATACTGATGCATGGTACGTGGTGTCATACACAAGAATGATTCAATGGAAACCTTTAACTACTGATAGTATCTATGAAACATGGCATTAGACTACCGCTGCTTCTTCATGTCGTTGGTATACCACAAGGTAGAAAACTGAGTGGCCAAGGGATTTGTAAGTTCAATCTCTGGGAAAGTGGCTCCTTTAGGCATCCACCAAGCCACAAATGTGATCAATATGATCAACCAACTATAATGAAATTCATATCCAAAGTCCTGGGCTTCACACAAATTCTTTTCTAGCTCGTTGACGAGGTAGTTCGTCCAATTCATATACATGCCCTCCACACACTTTCGTGTGAGGTCCACCATGAACTTTCGTGTGGGGTGTTTCTTCCTCATTAGCTTTCCATATAAGAGTTGATAAGCAAGACACATTGTGCCATCCTATATGGAGGCTAGCTTGTAACCTCAATTCCCCTTTTCTACTTCTCCATAGGCTTCTTTGATGCTTGTGCTAACGAATGGTCGGAGGTCTTCCCTGGATAGAAATGTTGTGGATTAGGACCCTTCAAAGTTAAACTTGTAATGCGGTGGATTAGTGCTAGATCCACAGTAATTCTTTTGTCTAGCCACAGATATCCACCATGATAGCACGATAGAAGGATTTTAACGCAAGCGTTAACCTCCTGGTGATGGCCACAATGGGGAATCTTCATCACTTTCAACATAGTTGATTACACAAACCCTTTAATCCATGGATGCGAGATGAGGCATGGTTTCTTTCTGGTTGTCTTCGTTAAATATTAGTGAGGAGATAATATGGCGTAGTTCTTTCCATCTCCTAAGTTGAAGTCATTGTTCTTCAATAGCAGGATATGTCCTAACTAACTCCTGACTATGCAAATTCCTTTCGGAATGTACGCAGTGAACACAGAGTACTCGAAATCTCAAGGGATACTATTGCGGTTAACATCGTCAGCTAGAGGTGGAATATATTCAGGAAGGATCGACGAGATCTGCTTCGCGTTAGCCAGATCACCGCAATGCTAGCTTCTATGTTCAGTTACGGGGTTGACATGGGCAGAATGACATCTGGTCGAAGGGGAATCCTGTAGTCCCCTATTCGACGATGCCTGAATACCTTCAGATACAGGTGTGTCAGCCATGAGCTTCCTAAGAACTTCCTCGATAGACTTCTCCAACTCGTTGGGTTCACGCAACATTCTATATTTTAACAGATAGGTGGGGTAGACAAATGGACAAGCAGGGTACAGTTTCAGATAATGATAGGCAACATAGCTCGACACTTGGACAATTCTCATCATAACTCAGTCAATCAAAGGTAGAAAAATGTGGTCCCAGTGCCACCATCGACGAGTTAAGTAAGTGGGCCAGTCATAATGAATCTTCTAATGAGCAGGAAAATGATTTCATTAATGTAAATCTATCTGTTACGACGCAGTCTCAACATCCAAAAGCAACCCATAACCTCGTAAATGTGTTTCCTAACCATTCCAGAGTGTCACTCTAATGGTCGGGGTGCCTCTAACAGTCATATAACTTTTCCAGGGTGAAGTCCAAATCTGTGCGGACCTGTTGTTCCAGTGAGGTTCAAATCCTACGAACTTGCCTCCTACGAGCTTCCAATCTGCGAAGTCTTCCATCTAGTTTCCTTAACTTCTTGTAGCTTTTCCAACTTAGCCTTCTTTTTATTGAGATTCCTCACCTTCTTTCCTATTATATGAGTCTCTTTAACTGTTTATGGAATCCTCTTTCCATTTTTATTCTTATCTTCCCCTAGCGTGGTGGTTTCGCACTGTTGAGGTACCCTCAAAGGTTCTGAAGTTAATATCCCTTTTCTTAATACTTCATGATTGGGTATACATCTCTCTTGAATAGATAGGTCCTTCAGGAATTCTTGCATTCTTTCAACTTTGATGGCTAATTCTTTTGCTTCCTATCCCTCCCATGTTCTTACGTTTCTCTGTTTCTTCAAATTATCCTCTTTTTCTTCTCTTAGTTGGTCTATTTTCCTAGCTATGAAATCCCTTAATTCTTGATTTTTCTTTTCTCTAGCTTCTTCCTCTGCTTCCCTTATGATTTGATCCTTCTCAATCCAAGTCTTACCTAAAAAAAGAGGGGAAGGGTCGTTGTCTTTAGAAAACCTAATGACTTCAAATTCTTCTTCAGTCGATCTTCCATGAACACTAATAGGTACAATAGTTACTCTTCCACATAAGGTTATCATCTTTCCCTTAAACAAGCCTATCCTTCCTAAAGAAGGTACCATAGTAGGATTTCCCAAAATTTTCCAAGCTTCTTCTATAATAATATTCACTTGTGTTTCTTCATCCAAGACATAGTCTATGTCAAAGTCTTCTATTCTTGCACTTATGCGTTGTTTTGCTTTCAGGATTTTTGGTAAACTGACATCTTTATGAACATCAATTGTTTCTTTCAACTGTAATAACATAGTCTGAACTTCCTCTGATATTTTCTCTTTATGACTTTCTAACATACCCTTGGTCTCTTGACTCTTTTCATAATTTTCTTGTCTTATGTTCACCCCTTCAAATTTAGCAATAATCCTTAGACAATCCTCAACCTCATGACCAACAACCTTACAACAAAGACAGATAGGGCCTACCCTAGGGAATTCCTTAGCAAGATGTCCCGGTCTTCTGTAGTTATAACAAAAATTCAATCCTCTTTTTCTCTTAAATGTTCCCTAATCTTTTTTGTACTACACATTTCCCCTAGGATCATAGTGTTGGACCTACAATCTGCAAAAAACAATTCTAGGTTCCTGCATCCATTTATCAGTCCAAAAACTCTTTATATGCATATGAATAGAATATCTTCCTTCATTTCCATTAAATTTACTCAAATCAACTCTTTCTTTCAACTGCACCCTAGCCTTCAAACTAGGACATAATCTATTAAACATACTTAAATCCATGCTTTCAAAACAAAAAATTTCACTTATATTTCTCTTACCAAAGCACAAATATTACCTTTTGTAGGATGTTACCTCTTTTCTTCAGATTAACTTACTTTATTGGCACAAATCTTTGCAAGTCAAGTAGAGTACTATGCACTTCAGCGACAAATCTACGCACATATATTATCTTTTTCTTTACTTCAGTTCCCAACAATCACAGTTTCAGGTCCCAACAACGGAACCATTTATTGGCACAAGGGCAGACCCAGGGTTCAATGCTTAGTAGTGCACCAACAAAACCCCGACTACCAGCCCTTTTGGAAACACTTGCGAAATAGGCAAAGTCTCCCCTGAGGTAGAAGCAGGGGGTTTACATGACACAGGTGTCTCTAACTAGGTTGGGACACAGATATGTGATAATAGCACTTCGCAGAATATTCTATTAACGCTTAGGAAGTATCATGCTTTAGTTTATTAACCCTATTAACACCACAAATCATAAAAGATAGAATGGTACAACAATAACAAATGATTATATATCCTGAGCACTTAGCACTTAGCATCATGAGTTAGATCTAGCATTCATTCACCCTTAACCTAAATAAAGTACTTAAACATCAAAATATCTATCTATTACACATCATAATCAAAGCACTAAGAAGATTCATAACATAAGTAACACAACATAAAGAAAACCATGAGACACCAGATATATGTGGTTCACCCCAGAGTGGGGCTACATACACAAATCACTTCTCCTATTTATTATTCGCCAAGATCTTACATTCAGCCACTCCTATGCACTAAGCCACAGAGTTGAGCTTCACACAAGACATGAGATATGCGCACTAAGAACTAGATCCTCCTTCTTTTTCCTTCCCAAAACTAGGTCACATGCACATACCCACAATCTCTTTTTATGACACTTAGCCTCTTCTATAAAATCACAGTCGAGCACAAAGCCTTGACCACTTACATTCCTTTTCACAAAGCACTACTTGTGATTTTTTTTCTACACTACATTCCCCTTTATTTATACTTTACAAACCCTTACAATAAGGCCTAAACATGGGGAGAACCCATGGGCTGACAACCCAAAAACCTATTACAAAACCATAGAGGACCCCTTACTGGGTCCACACAGCTCGCAAAATAGGTGATATACATGATCTCAGCTCCACCTGGGTGCTCCTTCTTTGACCAATGTGTGGAAGTCCAAAATTGGGCCAAGACTGACCAAAGTTTCCCCAAAAATTGGTCGAGGGCCAACAGGTTATAACCAGAAAAAATTTGTCCAACATCGGCATTTTCTATGATCCAACCACCTTCTACAGGATGTAAACCATCTTAGTAAGCAGATAGTTGTCTTTGAGATACACCCTGTTTGGAATCTGAAATTCCACACACAATCTTATTTCAACACTTTTCTTTCTGACATGCACACAATTAGCCACCCACTTTGAAAACATCAAAGACACAATAATTTTGGCATCAAATAGTTTCTTTACCTCCTTTTCTATCAGTGGCAGCAGCATAGGGTTGATTCATGTCAATTTTTTCTTGAAAGGTTTATGATCCTACTTGATGGGGATTACATATTGAATTACTCCAGTGTCATATACCTTCAAGTCTTCATAACTCCATAAAAAAACATCAGGGAATTCTTTCATGAGGTTGGTATACCCTTATTTGATTTCCAAGAAAAGCATTTTTTATAGTTTGATGATCTTAGGATTTTCTTGAGTAGCGATGTTGCAATCCTCAATATCTTCATCGTTCACAGTGATTCTAGGATTTCTGGCTGCATCATTTTCATCAAACAACTTTTATAATGGGACCAAGCCTTTGGGGATAATGTTGTTTTTCAAGTGCACTATATCCCTTCCAGTTATCTTCTTCTGAAAGGATTCATTGTTGTTGAACACAGTTTTGTCTTCATCTTCCTCACCACAACACTCATCATCAATATTCACATTAGCGAATTCGTCGCTCATTTGGAGGAACCTATCCACATGTTTATCATCTTCAAACACTTTCCAATATTTAATGTTATCGAGTATTGTGGGCCTATGTTTGACTTCAATTTTATACTTCTTATTTGGAAAAATGGGTATTTTGAACATTGAAGCTAAAGTGGCCAGAGCATCTGCAATTTGATTTTTCCCCCTGGGAATCACTGACAAATTGTACTCTGAAAACTCTTCAAGGAGATATAGCACTAGATTTCTATATGCTCTTAGTCTAGGATGCTTGGATTGGTATATACCCTTTACCTAATTTATGATGAGCTTAGAATCACCATGCACCGCTATCCTTTTAGCACCCAACTCCTTTAATTTTCTCAAACCCAAAATTAGTGCCTCATACTCGGCCATATAATTTGTACAATCAAAAGAGAGCTTGTAAGAATAGATCTTTGTACCCACTTTGGGAGGGTTAATCCACACACCAACTCCAACACCTTCCCTACTGACATCTCCATCAAATCTCATATTCCACATTTAATTTTCTGTGCGGTTTCTTCGATCTGCGTTTTCCTCTATCCAATGCTCATTCTTGTCTTTAACAATCATGACACTCATTGGCTCCCCCTCTTCAAAACTCAAGTTATTATAAAAAATAGAGGAGCCAACTTCGATTTCGAAAGAGTAGATAGGATGATTGTTTGGTTGGGTTTTTCTACTCACCATGTACTTGAGCAACACTTCTTTGTACAGTCTCCTTTCTTGGCCGAAAACATGGATAGTAGCATAAGATATGTCCATCTGCAAGGTTCCCTTTAATTTTGCAGCCCAATATATGATAACAACATGTCGAATTTTTGGGGAATGTCGGAAACCACCACGTCCATGACCATATTCTTCCATGGAATTTGAGATAATGAAATGACCAAGTCTTTGATCATTCCGAAGCATTTCACCTTCCTTGAGTCAAAAGAGAAAAGATATTTATAAGGTCTGGTGACATCCAAGCCTAACCCATCCATGACCACCTTGGGCATGAGATTATGCGATGCATTGGAATCTAACATGGCATTGTGTAAGGTCATGTCATAAATTTTAAGGCTAACATAGAAAGAAGTAACATCGTCAACATCGCCACTTTCTTCTACGCGCAGGCCAAACAAGATGGCAGGGTGGACATCTTGGATGTTCAATGTGTCGGGAGCTTCTTCCATATTTAACATTTTAATGATCTGGTTTCTATACTCTCCCTTCTTGATTAGCTCATTAAATAGAATAGAGATTTTGATTTTGTCCATTTCACTTTCAAAATTAAAAGGAGGAGGAGCTTTTTCTACCTCTTTGATGATCGTTTCCTTTCTTTCCTTAGGTGATTTCTTTAAGGATTCTTCCTTTGATTTTCCTTTCTTTGTCACATCCCTTGTTGAATTATATTTCTTTGGTTGTCTTTGTTATAACATAAGGTTTTCAAGGGCCATAGGTGTGTGTCAATAATACCAAAGTTTGTCTCCTTTCCCTGTCCCTCTCTCTCACAGGTCATGTCTTTAAGTTTTCTCTTCTGCTAGCAAAGTCATTTTTTTTTGTTTTTCCCTTTTGATTAGGTGACCTGGTTTTACATGATGACTACCTGAAATAAATCTCAAACCTAATATTTTTTGTTTTATCTAAGGATGATCACTTTCCTCTTTGTCTCAGTCACTTGTCATTTTGTCTTCCTGAGCCCCCAACTAGTCGTCCAAGTCTTTGTTTATGCAGGTCGCAGCCGCGGGCTCAAGGTGTAACACTCAGAGCGACCCGTTCCATACTTGAATCAAGAAAATAGGCAAGTTCATCTTCCAACGGCTGTGATTCCATGTGGAGTTTAGATCGGTGGTACATGGGTGCTCAAAATCCAAAATTTGCTAAAACATTAGCACCAGAGCAAAGGCCCAAGATCAAAGGTCGAGAAAAGATTAAATATGGACTGTAGATCTCATTGGGAGAGATCAACGGTGGAAAATTATCATGGGAATCGAGAGTTTGAAATATTGTTAAAGTTGTTCATCAAAGATCTGAGGTCTCGAAACCCGAAATTAGCATGGGTTGTCTATTTCAGAGGGGCACATGGCACCGGATCCGAACAGTAGAGAAAGTCATTTCAGGAAGACTAAAGTGAGGAATGCGCAAATTTCCTGAGTCTCAAGGTCCGAAGTGAATCTGGACCAAAGATCTTACGAAGACATGTGGCAGTTGATCCAAGGGTTAGCAAGATCGGATTTCGGGAGTTTTGGAAGGTAGAAAAAGAAAACTTCATGAATCATGAAGTGTGAAGTGGATATAGGCCATCCAATCTAGAGGGGCACGTGGTGCCATATTGACAGATTCACGGTTTCACGAATCATAGTTTTCTTTGGGAGAAATGCACAGGTTTCACACAGTGTGAACTCCCGAATCACCTGTGGATATAAGTGTTGGGTCATGGCTTGAGGCTGCATGCAAGAAAAGGTGTGAAGTTCAAGTGAGTTGTGCCAAAAGATAAAGATGCCCGTGTTAGTTGTAAAATGAGACCATCACGGTTTCAAGGTGTCAGGTTGACTCAAAGAGCCTTTGGCAATACCTAGTGGTTCCTTAGGTTTCAAACCCCATCTTGATCCCAATGAAAGTAGTTAATGGAAATTGGGATGGTGGTTGAAACCTCGTCTCACCCCATAAATTGAAATCTTGAAAGAACTGGTCGTGGAGGCAGACTATCAACCCAGAGTTCCCCTGTGGACAGATTTTCCTGCAAGCCCATACTATTTTGAGCTCGCATCTAATAGAAGAATCCTTGCACAGTCTGACAGAAGAAGAGGCAGACAGAAATCCTTGACTGCAGTGGCCAATTGTGCCCCTAGTGGTTGTAGACAGTTCCGAATAAAAATAGGTAGTTTTGATAATTTGTTAAGGTCATCAACTAGTTGAGAAGAGCTCCCTATCTTGTAATGTTTTGATGTCGAAATTGTTCTTTGGTTATGTATCAAATTTGAGAATTTCATGTTAATAGAAGTCAATTTCTTTTCATCTCTTTGTAAAAAATGTGTTAAAACACTCGGGCATGGAGGATACAGTCGAGGGTTGTTATGCTATTGTAATTTAGGTTTGATTACAGTGGTATCGTGACCAATTTTAGTTAGCTCCCTTGTTATCTTTTTCCCTCTTACACTGAATGGCTCAGGCATGGAGGATTCAGTCGAGTTGTTGTAGCTACATTTTGATGTAGGTTTGATCATTGTGTTGTTGTGACTGTGTTGTTTGGACATATTTCAGTGTCTGAAGCTTGAGCTCAAGAGTGATCTCGAGTCTAAGTTTTTATTCTCCAAGCTTATTGAAATCCTAATGCCCATAGCAGTATTGTTCACCTTTCTCACTAAGTCTTCCCTCTACTCACCATTAAACTCAATTCACTTACTAAATTTAATGTGGCCCTCACTTCCCTGTGCATTTCTTGTCCAGTTCTGTGT